>ML097863.1:0-33451 GCA_003697995.1 Taxidea taxus jeffersonii
TTTTTTTTTTCTTATAATGGCTCTAACTTCCAAAACGGTTAAGTATTAGAGATGATGGAAATCATTCTTGCATTGCCCCAGTTTTTTTTTTTAATTGAAGCATAGTTGACACAACATTACATTAGTTTCAGGTATACAGCATAGTGATTCAACAGGTCTGTACATTATGCCATGCTCTCTACAAGTGTAACTACCATCTGTCACCATACAATACTACTATATACCATTGTGTATTGCTCCACTTTTTAATGTTTTTATATTACAGCATTCAAGATACAACATTTACTCCATGTGTAAGTTTTAGGTATATGTATTTTATCTTTTTAATCTAAGAATACTTATTTTTTAATTATTTTTATTAACATATAATGTATTATTTGCCCCAGGGATACAGGTCTGTGAATCATCAGGCTTACACACTTCACAGCACTCACCATAGCACATGCCCTCCACAATGTCCATAACCCAGCCACCCTATCCCTACCCCCCCACCCCCCAGCAACCCTCAGTTTGTTTCCTGAGATTAAGAGTCTCTTACGGTTTGTCTCCATCCTGATTCCATCTTGTTTCATTTTTTCCTTCCCTACCCCCCACAACCCCCTCCCTGCCTCTCAAATTCCTCATATCAGAGAGATCATATGATAGTTGTCTTTCTCTGATTGACTTATTTTGCTCAGCGTAATACCCTCTAGTTCCATCCACATTGTTGCAAATGGCAAGATTTCATTTCTTTGGATGGCTGCATAGTATTCCATTGTATATATAGACCACCTCTTCTTTATCCATTCATCTGTTGATGGACATCTAGGTTCTTTCCATAGTTTGGCTATTGTGGGTATTGCTGCTATAATCATTCAGGTGCACGTGCCTCTTCGGATCACTACATTTATTTATATCTAAGAATACTTATTTTCAGTTGACTATGATATTATATGGGGGATAGACACTAAATTCCTTTTACATGTGCCTTATTGGGATCATATGGTTTTGATCCTTGTCCACATGATATGACAAACAGAAGTTTCATGAGTAAAAAATATATACCTCTCTGAAATAAATCCTTCTGGCTCTTTGTCTATAGCTCTGTGTTTGAATTGGTAGTTTTATATTCAGTACGTGTATTTTGGGGTGCATAGAAAAGATTAAAGCCAAAAATATAATTTTGTATTTTGTTTCAAGAACATATTATTTTTTAAAATAAACTGGAAAATAATATTCATTTGTGTTCTATAATAGCATAAATTGACGATAATTAACTATTCCATAATAATTTAGAAGAAATCACCTCCCATAAAATCTCTAGAGTGGGTACTATTTTTTAATGCAGTCCTTTTCCTCTTAATTCAGTTGATACACAAGTTTTCTATTTCTGAATACATTTGTATAACTGACTTTTTTCTTAAATCATCCATCTCATCAAGACTTTCAACTTTATTAGTATAAAGTTGTGCATAGCTACTTATAATTGTATAATCTCTATTATTTGTGGTTACATTTTTTGACACCTACAAATATTTTTTTCATTTTTTTAAATTTAAGCTTTATTTAAACATATAATGTAACCCCACCACCCTCTCCCAACCCCTCTCCCCCCCACCGCCCTCAGTTTGTTTTATGACATTAAGAGTCTCTTTTGGTTTGTCTCCCTCCCGATCCCATCTTGTTTCATTTTTACTTTTCCTACCACCTTAACTCCCACCCCCGTTGCATCTCCACTTCCTCATATCAGGGAGATCATGTGATAGTTGTCTTTCTCCAGTTGACTTATTTCACTAAGCATAATACGCTCTAGTTCCATCCATGTCGTCGCAAATGGTAAGATTTCATTTCTTTTGATGGCTGCATAGTATTCCATTGTATATATTTTTTTAAAGATTTTATTTATTTATTTGACAGAGAGAGAGATCACAAGCAGGCAGAGAGGCAGGCAGAGAGAGAGAGGGGGAAGCAGGCTCCCTGCTGAGCAGAGAGTCCGATGCGGGACTCGATCCCAGGACCCTGAGATCATGACCTGAGCCCAAGGCAGCGGCTTAACCCACTGAGCCACCCAGGCGCCTGACACCTACAAATATTTTATATATACATTTTCTGTCCTTTTTCCCTTGGTCAGGCTTGCCAGAAGTTACTCTTTTTATTAATATTTTCACCTATCCTATGCCTTTATGTTTTCAAATTCATTAATTTTCTATTTTATCTTTATTAATTCATTCTTCCTGCAATATATGGTACTTGTTCTTTATTGTTGTTTTTTAATGCTTAGACCATGTAGTTCACTGTAAAAGTTTTCTGTAATAATGACATCAATTGACACTAAGTATGTTTTACTGAACACTGAGTATTTATGGTTTGGCCAGTCATGTTTCAGTGAATACCACTTTAGGCACTTCTTAAAGATGTGATGTGTAGTTTTCTCCTTGAATTTACATTTAGAATCCTCTATAATTGAAGTTATGATTTCCTCATTGACCTACAAAATGGTTTTGTAAAATTTTTTAAGTCTAAATGCTTAAGGTCCAAAATTTTGGCCTTTCCTATTTCCGAATTTTAGAATTTATGAAGTTTCTATATGGCATAATACATAACAGTTCACCAAACCAATATTTGTATACCAGAAAAGAATTTTACAATTAGATGGATAAATGGATAGATATATACATAAAACTTCCCATTAGCTGAATTATTTACATTCAGTTCATCCATATCATTTGTATTTATCAATTTGACTTATCAAAGACAAAGCAAGTTGCATAACACAGTCCAAGCATGATGGTATTTTATCAGTTTTTACTATCCATAAAAAGTATTGTTTTATATTTTGATGTAATATTAGTCACTAAATTATCAGTATTGGTATCCCTTCATTGTTCTGTGTGACTTTTAAATATAAAATATAATCTTATACCCATTGAATGCTTTTAGGTTTGCATTTACCTTTATCTCTCAGTAATATTAAAATACCTGCTTTCATTTTGTAGGGATTTCCATTATATCTTTGCCTAGATATTTGTTTTTAACCTTTCTATGAAATCTGTGTTTTATGTGCTTCTCATATTAGACTATATAGACTATTTTTTTTACAAACTCAAAAATCTTTTTGTTAACAATAATACCTCATTTCTAACACATTCCATTGACCAGAGCTACTATTTGCAAGGTCTCATTTAGGTACAAGAGAAGCTGAGAAATGTAGTTTTCATGTGTTGCCAGGCAAATAGCATTGTTTTTGCCATAGTCTGCCCTTCTGGTTGCCAAATATTCATTTCACTCTCCTTCCCATAAAGTTAAAAATGTTCATCTACTCCCTAATGAAGAAAAACCAAAGGCCCATCTGTGTAGTGAATCCGGCTTAAATTTCAGTATCTCCAAACTATGCCCAGTATTCTCCCTTAGGACTAGATGTCATTGATTTCAGATTGGTGACCTATGAACTAAAGAAAACAGATTATCTGGCCACCACCACACATATCAAAAATATAATAGTGGAGCAAGTAAAAGGATATTAGAGGTAAGATGGAAAGAAGAAAGGAAGCAAGCAAACAAAGGAAGGAAGCACGTTCCATTCACAAAAAGGAAAAAAGGAATACATACCCATCAGTCCCTAGCACATTATAAGGTTGAAATCCTGAAAATCAAGCATTATGAAGGCCCCCTACCCTGTGGAGGTAAGAAGTCTCTTGATTAGGGCCCAATTCTACTCACTGAAAGGGAATCCTTGTTGATTATTGCTGAGGCTGGGCTCTACCTTCGAGGAAGTTCTTCTTTTACATTATCTTCCTTGGTCACATCTGAAATACATGGGAATGTGTCCTGTGGCTCCACAGCAGTCTTAACTTACTACAGAAACTGAAAGAGGAGACTGCAAGTTCTTCAAACTTTCCAATTATCAAAAACTTTGAAGGATTTTGATCGATTTGCTTCAAGTCAGTTTCATACGAACAAGCATTTCCTACATATAATTCTCAAGTCTGATTTATTTTGCGTCCTTACACAAAGAAACATACACACATTTTCTCATTAATAGTAGCTATCTTAAGGCTATCTGTAAAAATGGGTGGGGAACCATACCTTTAATTTCATCATTGTCCTGAATCACTTTATTCAGCTGAGAAATATTACTGAAATCTTATCCCCTCGTTTTTTTCATTCCCAATTCTCTTCCTAGTCAGCTTGCAAACTGTATTCTGAGTTCATCTCTTTGGTGTATTATCTTGCCAGATGTTTGCAGCCAATACCCAGCAGCACACACTACAGAGTTTTCAACCTTTTTCTCTAGGATTGCTGGCTAAGTATGCATCTGATTATACCTCCAAGTTACTGAAGGTAATGAATGACTTATTAAAAGATTTACACTGCATACAATACATTGTCATCTTCCTAGCCTCTTTCGTCTGTTACCTTGCTTTCTGGCACCCAACACGTATTTTAGGTTTTTGTTACGGGGCACTCCAAGACTTCAATTTATGCATTAGTATGTTAGGTTCCTACAGTGGTAACAAGTGTCACATACTTCTTGCTCCTGCAAAATCCAGTGCAAATGACCCTGACTGAGTGGTTATCCTCTGGGTACTGATTCAGGGATATAGGCTCCTTGAATTGTTTTGCACTCTAAAATGAAACTGTTTGTATGTTTTCCTTAGAATAAATTCATTTTGTTGCTTCTTCTGTCATTCTGTTTGATGCTTTATGTTTTTTAAAAGATGTAGTCAATTATTTATTTATTTATTTATTTGAGAGAGATTGAGAGGTAGAGGGAGAGAAAGAGAGCACGAGTGCAAGGGGCAGAGGCAGAGAGAATCTGAAGGAGACCCCACACTGAATGTGGAGTGGGAAGCCCATCGCCATCGATCTCATGACCCTGAGATCAGGATCTGAGCCCAAACCAAGAGTCAGATGGTTAGCTGACTGTGCCACCCAGACACCACTTGATGCTTTATATATTTTTATAGCCTGTTTGCCATGTGACATGTTTTCCTGTTTTATTAAATAAAATACCTTTCTCAGTTTATTTGGAAGGTATACATACACCGTTTTCTTTCAAGAGGTTACATTAATATTGAAATATATATTTGAACTTCATTATAATTATTTAAACAATGAGACCATGTCTCATATCCTATCTGATGAGATTCCTTGGCAATTTCTATTTATTTCCTATGAAATTTAATATTCAGATTATTACTTATTGTCACAGAAGGATCTTATAAAGTCTATCATCTTTTAAGAGGTATTTTTAGCATAGCTTTAGATTTTATTGCCAAAGTTAAATTATTTAGACTTAAGTCTATATTTTAACTGACTTTAGTGCTCACAGCAAGTCTTTTCCTATAAACAACTCGAGTTCTTTGCTTTGATTATTTCCAGAGGAAACTGAAGAAAATCTTTAAATTCTAGCAATTTGAGAGGAGGAGTATACTTCTGGGAATTACGTAGGTGGCATTCTTTCTATACCCTTAGATATCTGAGAAAGTGTTGTTGTTGCTAAGTTCCCATAAGTGCCACCTTGACTATGTATATAATTTCTCATTCACAAAATCTTTTCTCTCGGTGTTTCTCCCAGCCACTAGTTCCTCTAGTGATTGAAAAATGCTGAAAAGGGGGCACCCGAGTGGGTCAGTGAGTTAAAGCCTCTGCTTTCAGCTCAGGTGGTCCTGGGATCGAGCACCGTGCATCAGGCTCTCTGCTCGCTGGGGAGCCTGCTTCCCTTCCTCTCTGCCTGCCTCTCTGCCTACTTGTGATCTCTCTCTGTCAAATAAATAAATAAAATATTTTTTAAATGCAGAAAAGAAAAGAAAAAGAAGAAAAGGCAACTGAATTTGATCATTCACCATCAACTTGTTTTTTTTCTACTAAATTGCTTAGAAGGACAAAGAATAATTTTGAAATTCAAGGATTTTTCCAAAATAATTCAAAATCTTGGTTATTTTTCATTATTTGCCATTGTGTGGTACACAGATTTATTAATGATGATTGGGTCTTTTTCACCTCAAGATTTTCTTTCATACTTTTTTCATCATTAATTTCATTAATAATTTTAATATTTGTTCTTCCTTCTGGGATTCAGATTATGTGTAATTTAGATCTCCACAATCTGTTCTTTGTGTCTCTTAGAGGTTATTTTATTATGTTAATGTCTTCATTCTTTTCTTCAGGATTCTGGTAAAATATAACAAATTTGTATTCTACTTCAGTGATTTGATTATGCATCAATCTGGTTTATGCTTCCCTCGTGGTATATTTTTATTTGACAATTGTGAATTTTCATTTCTGGGAAATTGTTCCTAATTTCACATTTTCCCCTTATGGTTGGTTATTCTTAGTTCATAAATGCCATGTACTCTGAAATGTTATTAAGAACACAAAACCTATTTTTACTTTGGATCTTTATTACTTCAAATACTCTACTTACAAAAATTGTAGAACATTACAGAAAACATCCTTAGACACATTCCTGTCACTACCATAAATTCAGTGTGTATCTTACCAGTCATAATTTTTACTACATATAGAGCTGTATTTTATATCTTATAAAAGTTACACGAATGCTTTAATTTTTATATTATTGTATACTTGGTTTTCTCTATAGTCTACGAAATCTATGTTGTTCATCCATACTTAATTCTGTAGTCTCCCATTGTAAGAATGTACAATAATATATTTGTCCTTTTGTCCGTTGTTGGATATGTATGCCATTTCATGCTATTATAATTATTCAGCGAGCATTCTTTTTTTTTTTTACTTTTTTCCCCTTTAACCAGCATCTATTAAGTGCTACATAACATCTTCTGTACATAGCAGTCTATATTAAGTTGATGGTCATTTAAGTTTGAACCTACTCTTTACTTCTCTACTCCCCACACTTTAGGTACATGGTGTCATATTTTAAGTCCTTTTATTTTGTGAGTTCCTTGACTGACTTTTTACAGAAATATTCATTTTTTGTGCTTTTGTGTTTCCTACCTTCATGCTGTCACTTTTGGTCTTTCCTTTCCACTCAAAGAGTCCCCTTTAAGATTTCTTGCAGGGCTGTTTTAGTGGTCATGAACTCCTTTAGTTTTCATTTGTCTGGGAAACTCTCTCCTTCTATCCTGAAAGATAGCTTTGCTGGATAGAGTATTCTTAGCTGCACATTTTTCCTATCCAGTATTTTGAATATATAATGGCACTTCTTTCTGGCTTGGGAAGTTTCTGCTGAAAGATCCACTGATAGCCTTATGGGGTTTCCTTTCTATGTACCTGACTTATTTTACCTTGTTGCCTTTAATATTTTTTTAATCATTCAATTTTTCCATTTTAATTACTTGGTGTGGACCTGCTTTTGTTGATTTTGTTGGAGGTTCTCTGTGTGTCCTGGATCTGGATATATGTTTCCTTCTGCATATTAGGGAAGTTTTCAGCTATTATTTCTTCAAATCAGTTCTCTGCCCCCTTTTCTCTCTCTTCTTCTGGGACTCCTGTAATACAAATATTATTATGTTTGATGAAGTCATTGAGTTGCCTAATTCTAATCTCATTTTGCATAATTCTTTTTTTCTCTCTTTTTCTCAGCTTGATTACTTTCCATTACTCTGTCTTCTAGGTCATTAAGTCATTCCTCTGTTCATTCCATCATGTGTGTTTCTTATTTATTGGACACTTTATCTGTGCGATGTTATTCCTTATCTCTATGTTAATGGTCTCATGATGTCCCCCACTTTTTTTTAACTCCATCGAGTATCTTTATGATCACTACTTTAAATCATCTATCAAGCACATTACTTATATCTGTTTTGTTAGATCTCTGGCCATGACCTCGTTGTGTTCTTCCATTTATCTAAATTTCTCTGCCTGTTTCACTGTGTTAGGAAAGACAGCTACATCTCTTGTTATTGACAGTAATATCTTCATAAAGAAGAGGTCCTGTGGTGTCCTGCTGTGTAGTGTTCCCTGTTCCCCAGGGCCTGTCACCCAGGGAGGGTCTCCAGTGTGTGCTGCATATGCTTTCCTGTTGTGTCCTGGCCACTTTATCCATTAGTCATCTGTAGAGTCTCTCTTTGTCTGTTTTGGGCAGTGTTTGGTTCCTGGCCTGAATGTGGCAAGTTTTATCTAGGTGTGCTCAGGTCTTTTTGTGAAATTAAACCTGTTGCCCCCACCACTGAAATCAAGGCTTCACAAAACTCAAACATTAAGAGACATGATGTTGGCAGGGGTTTGTGCCAGTCTTCTAGGTAAGCACGGATCTGGGACTGAAGTAAGTGTGACTGGGAGAGACAGTTTCAAAGGAGCTCGGGGAGCAGAGCTTGGCATAAACAAGTTAGGTAGCGAAGGTGGGCATTGTGCTGGTTCCGACAAGTGGCTCTGTGTTTATGTTGAGGGGTAGGGGAGGGAAATGGTTCCTGCCAGTTCCTTGGTTCTCAGAGGGGTCCCTCATAAATGCTGACTCTCTGGGGCATTCTCTGAGATGAGATGAGCAGCTAACCTCCCCAGTGCTCCAAGTGCTCTTCAGATCACTTTTTCCTTGCTGTTTATCTGTGGGCTTTCTGCCTGCCTTCTCTCCAAGACCAGTGCAGTGCCCTCCCAGGCTCTATCTCTGTCAAACCCATTGACCTTTAAAAACTCCATGCTTTAAGCCCTACTGGTTGCCAGAACTCATAAAATTCGACCTCTTGCTGTCCAAGCCAGTTGCTAGGGGGATTCATTTTCCCGGTACCTTCCCCTGTGTGGTAGTCTTTCTCTGGCTCTTCTCTGAAACTGTGGCTCCCTCCTCAAAGTGCAGGCACCACAATTTGTCTCTTTCCCAAACCCCTTTCCACACTTCCAACCTTTAGTGCAGCCTCTTCTCTACCTTTAGTTGTACAGTTCTGCCAGTCTTCAGATTGATTTCTGGAGTATTTAGTATTTAATAGTTATCTGGTAGTATTCATGAGATGAGGCACACCTAGGGTCTGCCTGTGGTGCCACTCTCTTCCTCTCTGACCTCTTTATTTTGTGCGTGTGTGGTTTTTTTTTTTTTTATTTAAATCCAGTTAGCCAACATATAGTATATCTCCAGTTTTTGATGTAGTGTTCAATGATTCATCAGCCGCCTATAACACCCAATACTCATCACATCAGGTACCCTCCTAATGCCCATCACTCAGTTACCCCATCCCCCCACCCACCTCCCCTACAGCAACTCTCAGTTTGTTTCCCAGAGTTAAGAGTCTCTCATGGCATGTCTCCCCCTCTGACTTCTTCCCATTCAGTTTCACCTCCTTTCCCTATAATCCTCTGTGCAATTCCTCTCTGACTTCTTTATACCTGCTTTTAAATTTCACTAATTTCTGCCCTAATTTTTATCATCTATTTTATTCTGCCTGCTTTAAGTTTCAGTTACTTTTTTTCTTCAGTTTCTTAAGATGGAAATTTAGATTATTGATGTTAGATCTTTTGTCTTTAATACATTTGTTTAATGCTGTAAACTTCCCTCCATTCATATATCCTATAAATTTTGATAAGATGGCCTTTACTTAGCTTAAAATATTCTTAAATTTCTCTTGAAAATGCTTCTTTAGCCCATGTGTTATTTCAATCTCCAACTATTTAATTTTTCAGCTATAGTTCTATTGTTGATTTCTAGTTTAATTCCATTGTGGTCTGAGAGCATGTTTTGTATCATTCCATTTTTTTTAAATTTATTAAGCTTTCTTTTGTGGCCCAGAATATGGTCTTGATGAGTGTTTATATGAGCTTGAGGAGTATGTGCATTCTGCTGTTGTTGCATGGAGTACTCTGTAAATGTCAGTTAGACACTGTTGATTGATAGTAATGTTCAGGCAAAGTGTCTTTATTGATTTTTCTGCCTGTCTGATCTGTCAATTATCTATCAGTTTTTGCTTCACATTTTTTGTTGTTCTTTGTTAAATGATACACACTAAGGATTGTTACATTTTCTTGAAGAATGGACCCTATATCATTATGCAGTTCTTCTCATTACCCCTGATAATTTTTCTTGTTCTGAAATCTGCTTTATCTGAAAGTAATGTAGTGATTCTAGCTTTCTTTTGTTTAGTGAGAGCATGTTATATACTTATTCACCCCTCTATTTTTAACCTATATTTTTTGTTATATTTAAACTGGGTTTCTTGTGGATAATATAGTTAAGGTAATAATTTTTCAATCCACTTTAACAATCACTGTTTTTTAATGTCTGTATTTAGACCATTCACATTTAAAGTGATTATTGATATACTTGGAATAATATTTTCTGTGTGTATAGCTCTTTTATTTGTTGCCTTTTTAATATGTGCATTTAGACGAATCACATTGTCAATTCACATCAATGGTGACGTGATATCTACAATATCACTTATACTTCTTTTTTAAAATTTCAAAGTTTTTTCTTTGCCTTTGGCTTCCTGCAGTTTAAATAAGATATGCCTAGGTGTAGATTATTTGATATTTATTCTACTTGGTATTCTCTGAGCTTCCTGAATCTGTGGTTTGGTGTATCATTAATTTTTTAAAGTTCTTGGCCGTTATTACTTGAAATAATTTTTCTGCTCTTTTCTCTCTTCCTTCTCCCTCTGGTATTCCAATTATACATATCTTACACATTTAGACATTACCACCACAGATCTTGGATATTTTGTTATTTTCATCATTTTTTTTCACTTTGTATTTCAGTTTTGAAACTGCCAATTGACAGATCTTCAAGCTCATTGATTCTTTTTGAAGCCATGTCCAAGGCCATCAAAAATACTCTTTGATTTTGCTTACTTTTAGAGCTTCTATCTCTGTTCAGATTGCCCATTTATTCTCCTACATTCTCTTTTTTTCATCATAGCCCTTCTTTAACATACTAATCATACTTGTTTTAAAGTTCCTGTCTGAAATTCCAACATGTGTGCCTTTTCTAAGTCTGATTCTGATGCTTTCTATGTCTCCTTAAACTGTATTTTTTTTCTTGGCTTTTAACATGCCTTGTAAGTTTTTTGCTGAAATATTTTAGTACTTTAGTAGAACTGAATACCTGGGCTGTGGCCTTCAAAAATGTGTTTTAGCCTTACATTTTTCTCTAGGAAACTTAGAGGGGCCTGGAGCTGGCTAATTGCCCTGACCCTAAGTTGGATAAGGCTCTGGTATAGTCTTTTCTCCAAAAGAGTAGGCCATTGTTATGGAAGACACTCTGGGTATACTTCAACGTGTTTACTTTTTTTGCCTCATCCTGCCAGAAGCATGAAGTAATTTTTTTCATCTTCATTGTGAGAACATGGCATGGGGGTTCTAGCAGTGAAAACCCATGGAAACGTCAGTAATATTAGACTCCAAGAGTTTATTTCTCCCATGCAAACCCACACAAATCCTCTAGAAATTCACCAATATTACCATTTAATTATTCCCATCAGTCTGCAGTTATGGTATCTTTTGACCCACAATCCTCTGTATTTTCCTGTCTCTCTGGATTTCAGTGTGGTGGTTTGTCCTATGACTTCAGTTCTCAGATAGGTCAAACAATGTCATTCATCTTCAATTTCTCCACTTTTTTCCTGTTCTAAAAATTGGATTAACAGTGTCTAAGCTCTTGAAATAACAGAGCTGAAACCAGAAGTTCTAATAGTCCTGGTAATAGTTTGTACAATCCAAGGCTGTGTTACCAGGTATATACTAGTTTATGGTTGTCATATTTTTGGCAGTGTCCATGTATATCCACAATAATGTATTGCACTTAAAATGTGATCTCTTTGAAATTAATGATGCTGCACTACCTTTAATCGGTTATGCATTGCTTGGAATGTATTTTCCTTTACTTTTTTAACCTTTATGTATGATTTTGATTTAAGTGTATCTCTTTTAAGGAGAATATGAATGCATTTCCCCCTCATTTGTCAGGTAATAGATGAATTGAAATTTTTACATTTCATGTGATCACTGATATTACTAATTTCTGCCTTTTTGATTTATCTAGTTTTCCTTTCCCTTCTTTCTTTTTTTTTTAAAGATTTTATTTATTTATTTGACAGACATAGATCACAAGCAGGCAGAGAGGCAGGCAGAGAGAGAGGAGGAAGCAGGCTCTCCGCGGAGCAGAGAGCCCGATGCGGGGCTCGATCCCAGGACCCCGGAATCATGACCTGAGCTGAAGGCAGAGGCTTTAACCCCCTGAGCCACCCAGGTGCCCCTCCCTTCTTTCTTTACAGCTTTCTACTGAGTTTATTAGACTTCCTTTACTCCTGCATTTTCCTCAGCATTGCCTTTAAAGTTAGCTATTCTATTTCTAAATCTATAGTAATTACACTTAGCTTTTATTTTTTTAATTTAATTTTATTTTTTTCAGTGTTCCAAAATTCATTGTTTATGCACCACACCCAGCGCTCCATGCAATATGTGCCCTCCATAGTACCCACCACCAAGCTCACCCAACCCCCCCCCCAAAACCCTCAGTTTGCTTCTCAGAGTTACACTTAGCTTCTCTGTTGTAGTTGTGGTGGTGGTTTTGTTTCGTTTTGTTTTACCATTACTTTTTACTATGTATATTTATATTAAGAAAGTCTAGTTAGTATATTTCTCTCCCTCTTCAAAATATACAGAGCTAGAAATATTTAAATACAGTCATCTTGACCTCATCCCACTTGCATCTTTCATGATATGTTGTCTAACATTTTTTATACCTTTAGTTCCATCTTTTGAAGACATGCATTTTCAAAACCTTCATGTTTTGTGAGCTCATAGTTTGGTAGTGAATCATTATTCATGGAAATCTGATACTGCATATAAAATCTCAATGGTTTGTGGGAAAATGTTACTAAGATCCCAGTCCATAGCCTTGACCTAAAGAGGACAATGACATTAATCAGTTAATGGCTAAGCACTTTATTTCAGGAATGTACAATATAGCAGGTTTTCTTGCATTCCCAGAGATTCTCTGCTGACAGGAATCTGGAATGTTTCAGGCCTTTCTGAATGTGTAGTAGAGAATTCACTTGAACCTGCTTTAATTAAAGACTTCACTGAGATCCAGAGCATTTAATTGGGGGTGAAAGTAGGAAAGAACACATTGCTCAGAATAAAAAATAGAGTTTGGGGAGATGTTGATGTTCTTCTGACCTGGAAATGGAATAATATTTATTGGTCCTGTTGACTAAAACTGTACTCTCTGTGTGTTTTATGTACTGGGATATGCTAACAGTTTGAACTTTCATACAGAACTTGTCTCTTCTCTGAACTCTACAGTGTATTAGCGTTTTGACTCAAGCACAATATTTAAACTTGCTTGAGCTTAGTTTTTTTTTTTTTTTTATATGCCAAAAGGTGACAATACTTGCCCTTGGTACCTCATAGAATTGCTTTGAGACTCAAAAAGTGAAGGGTAGTATTTTCTGGATTATAAAATATTATACAAATGTAAATAAAGGATTGTTAAGAAAAAGGAAAATACTGGAAAACCACATATGACTTGAGTCCTGGTCCTGGTGAGTCATCTTGTCAGGAGAGGCAAGAATTATTATAAAATCAGGGAATTTTGAAGATGTTTAGTGTCTTCCAAACATAACCTATTCAAAGTAGAATAGTGACAAAAACTGAAAAAATATTAATGCACAAAGCATGCTAGGTCATTTTTGACTGATTTATAATTTATGTCTGACATAAAATGCTAGGGATGAAACTTGCCTCATATAGACTGCAAATCTAGGTGGATGTAAGATCTGGGGGAAATCTAAATTTAGAATAATTCTATTTAATGTTGAAAGTAGGAGCAAGTAAGGTATTCCCTGTAATATAGTACCACTTAAGAAGTAAGATACAAAGAAAACTGGGTCAAAGAAAGTGATCAAACAATGGGTGTGCATACAGGAAGCTGAAGTGGGACCCTGGCCACTCTAGTTAAAGCCACTGATTAGTTCCTTGTAGCTCTGAGACTCTGATTCAGAGATTAAATGAGTTAGAAGCTTTTTCTCCTAGTGTGAATTTCTTATACCTCCTTTTTTCCACTTTTTGACGATAGAGTTAAATGCACCAAAGTTTCTTCTCATTTTTAAGGAAGGTTTACCAATAGAAGGCACATAAATTTAGTACTGGCTATCACCAGACAGTGAGAAAGACCATTACCCACAGTATCTCATTTAATCTTCTGGACAGCCCTATCAGTCATTCTTAGTTTCATTTTATGTGTAAGGAAGCTGAGAGTCAGCAAACTATGGAAAGAGCCTAGATTTCCAACAACAGATGAATGGATAAAGAAGGTGTGACATATATATACATATATATATTCACATATATATATGTGAATATATATATGTATATATATTCAGCCATCAAAAAGTGAAATCTTGCCATTTGCAATGATGTGGATGGAACTAGAGGGTATTATGCTAAGTGAACTAAGTCAGTCATAGAAAGACAATTATCATATGATCTCACTCATATGTGGAATTTAATAAGCAAAATAGAAAATCATAGGGGAAGAGAGGGGAAAAATAAAACACGATGAAATCAGAGATGGACACAAACCATAATAGACTCTCAATCATAGGAAACAAACTGAGGGTTACTAGAGGAGAGATTGGAGGGATGGGGTAACTGGGTAATGGACATTAAAGAGGGCCTGTGATGTAATAAGCACTGGGTATTATATAAGACTCATGAATCTGGGTCCCTGGATGGCTCAGTCTGTTAAGCACCTGTCTTCAGCTCAGGTCATGATCCTAGAATCCAGGGATTGAGTCCCATGTCAAGCTCCCTGCTCAGCATGGAGTCAGCTTCTCTGTCCCTCCCCTGGCTGGTGCTTTCTCTCTCTCTCTCTCTCTCTCTCTCTCTCTCTCTCTTTCTCTTTCTGTCTGTCTTGCTTGCTCTTTATCTCAAATAAATAAGTAAAATATTTAAAGAAAAAAAAGACTGAAGTGCATATGGCCCTTCTTTTCACTACATCTGTATCTTTGGGGTAAATACTCAGTAGTGCAATTGCTGGGTCATAGGGTTACACACAATGGAATATTAATCAGTCATCAGAAAGGATGAGTACCCAACGTTTGCATTAGTATGGGTGGAACTAGAAGAGATTATGCTGAGTGAAATAAGTCAAACAGAGAAAGTCAGTTATCATATGGTTTCACTTATTTGTGGAGCATAAGAAATAGCATGGAGGACATTAGAAGAAGGAAGGGAAAAATGAAGGGGGAGAAATCAGAATGGGAGATGAACCATGACAGACTACGGACTCCGGGAAACAAACTGAGGGTTTTAGAGGGGAGGGGGGTGGGGGCATGGGTGACCCTGGTGGTGGTTATTAAGGAGGGCACGTATTGCACGGAGCAATGGGCGTTATATGCAAACAACGAATCATGGAACACCACAGCAAAAACAAATGGCGTACTATATGCTGACTGACATAACACAATAAAAAAAGAAGACTGATGAATCACTGACCTCTACCTCTGGAACTAATAGTACTCTATGTGTTAATTAATTGGATTTAAAGAAAAAATGTAAAAATTAAAAGTTAAAAGTGGAATATAAACGATGATCTATATGGTATAAGTTCAGAGGGAATGAATGTGATTCCAAACACCTTTATCAGCTGGACTTCCCAAGCCTAAAAAATGTTCCATTAAAACCACAGGTGGCAAATAAGTTTCATTTTATTTTTCTAAAAGATTTTATTCATTTATTTGACAGGCAGAGAGGCAGGCAGAGAGAGAGAGAGGCGGAAGCAGGCTTCCCGCTGAACGGAGAGCCCGATGCCGGGCTCGATCCCAGGACCCTGGGATCATGACCTGAGCCGAAGGCAGAGGCTTTAACCCACTGAGTCACCCAGGCGCCCTAAGTTTCGTTTTGAATACCAATTCTGATTAGTTAACAGTCACTGCCTCAATCAGTGTGTTGAGGAAGATTCTGAGGAGGGTGCTTCCTGCCTCAGCAGGAGAGAGTCTTAGGATCAATCAATGATGACCGCTATGGATGTGAGAGAGAACAGTGGTGGCGCAAGTGCCAAGTTTTTCCCATTATGAAACTAGATATTTATTACCTTGATTTAAGTGAAGTTAGCTTCAGCTGTTAATAGTCCAGCTCCTTGGGAGGAGGCCTACATTCAGTCTCATCAGTTCTTGCACCTCATTCTGTGAGGAAGTTAATGCAATCTTATCCTAAGAGAAGTATTTGTTTGTCAGAAGGGAAAGGAGATTGTGGGAGCACTGCTTTCCTGAGGAAGGAGAGAAGCAGTGTGGAGAATGGTGGGAAAGACCAGGCATGTAATCAAACTTGGTTCATTTTATGAATGTGTCCAGAGAGGCATTGTTTAAAATCACCAAAGTTTAATCTCAAAGCTTTCTTGAATGGCTTCATTGTTGGTTCGTTGGTGGTATTTAGTGTTATATAGGTACCTACAGTCTTATAAAAATTGGAATGAGTGAGAATTCATTTCCATTTGAGCAATAAAATTGCTCTGTAGTCTTCACTAGAATCAGCAGGAATTAATCTGAAGAGTGGTAGCTTGCTAGAAGAAAATTATAAAATCATGTCTACATTTTCATGAGATAGGGCAAAGAAATAAGAAATCTATTTTAGGTGGAAAGGGCAAAAAATGAGTTGAAGCAACATTAGTTAGCCTCCATCAGTGAGCACCTCTCAATGGCAGTCTGGGAGAAAAGAAGGTAAGATGGCTTAGGGGAAAAGATAAGGAGAGTGACTGGGGGTCAGTATAAAAACAAATACCTAAGTAAGAGCCAAACAAGGACCAGAAATTAAACTGTATCCTACTAACTGCTTTATTTACATTAAAGCCTGAGAAACTGGATACTACCAGTTTAGCCAAATCTGTCCACTTACCTATTGTTTTAGTCAAAAAGCCGGTTGGACTGATATTTCCCATGAGCTAATGGATTTGGATGAATGTTACATTTGCCTGAATTTCATACCAGTGCAGTTTAGTTCACATTGTAAATCTTAATATGTTGCTTGTCCTGATTTTATACCACTAATAGGATCTACACATCTGAAAATTATGTTTTCAATATCATCATTCAAATAATTCATGTAAGCAAAATTAAACTTGATATGATTTCCCATGGGAAATAAGAATATGAAATGAGCTCCCTCATACTAATCTCATTTTGCCTTTAGCCACCACACAATTGAACAAGAAACATCTCTAATATCTTCACAGAATTTAATTGGCCCCAATAATAGCAACTTCATAATATTTGTAGGATGCTCCTTCAGGGTGGTAAGTATCCTTAGAAAGAGGTCAATAAGTAAAGTGTGGTAGAGTGAGTAAATACATTCTCATAGATTAGTAATCAAGTCAGATATCTAAGGCAAGTAAACCGATGCTTGTTACAAGGCTTGAGGAATCAGAGGATTCTGAAATATGCCTCTTGGTGTGGCAGGGTTCTAGTTTAACTACAGACAAGATCCAGGGCATGGATCGGCACCTCTGAGCCCAGAGGTGACAGCAGAATAGTGATAACAAATGGCTTCAAAAAAGAACGTTTGGGGCACCTGGGTGGCTCAGCGGGTTAAGCCTCTGCCTTCGGCTTGGGTCATGATCTCAGAGTCCTGGGATTGAGCCCCATATCCGACTCTCTGCTTGGCGGGGAGCCTGCTTCCCCCACCCCCCACCCCCCGCTGCCTGCCTCTCTGCCTACTTGTGATCTCTGTCTGTCAAATAAATAAATAAAATCATTTTAAAAAAGAATGTTTATGTAACATTTTATTATTCTAGAGACCTTTTCAAATGTTTCATTTTATGACTAATCAAAGATTTGCAAAATAATCAAATAATTGGAAAATAAAATAATTTTTAATGAAATTTTTAAGGGCAAAATTTCAGTGAAGTTGCTGTAAAACAGATATTCTCATAATGACCTAGTGGATGAATCAAGTGGTTGGAATTTTCTGTGGATGATTTGGCAGCGTGCATGATCATTTAAAAAATGTTCATAATCGGGACCCTGGGTGGCTCAGTCGGTTAAGCGGCTGCCTTCAGCCCAGGTCATGATCCCAGGGTCCTGGGATTGAGTTCTGCATTGGGCTCCTTTCTCAGGGGGGAGCCTGCTTCTCTCTCTGCCTCTGCCTGCCACTCTGCCTGTATGTGCTCACTTGCTCTCTCTCTCTCTCTCTGACAAATAAATAAATAAATCTTTTTTTAAAATGTTCATAACCACCCAATAATTCCACTTTGGGGAATTAGCCTAGAGAAATAAACTAAAATTTAATAAAAGTCTTATAAAGATTTTTACTAAATCATCATATAGAAAAACAAAAATATATGGACAGAGGACCAAATAACCAAATGTTATTTAAACAAAGAAATTAACACCATAAATATGTAGCATTTAAAATTATGTTAAAAATATTTCTAAAGTCCTAAGGAAATTATTATCATAGCACATTAAATCAAAGTAAAGAATAGAAAATTTTATATTCAGGGTGATCTCAATTATATTAGAAAAATACATCAAAAGAGAGAAATGCATTAACATCAATAGCAGTTAATCTCAAGATTGTATGCATACAGAAAACTTTCTGTTTTATCACTATAGTGTTCCATATTTATTGATATCCTGTAATAAGTAATATTTCAAACTAATAATAAAAAATAAACAATTTGATATATGTTATTATATCTGACTAGAAATCAGATTTAAGGAGTATTAACATTATTCCCACTTGATAGATGAGAACACAGAGATGCAGAGCAATTAAATGGGTTATCCAATGTCACAGTACCTGTCATTTGTAAAGCTACGATTACAGGCCATTTCTGATTCCTCATCTCATATTCCTCCTTCTATCACATACTGCTTCTTTATTAAAGGGAATAAAAGAGAGGCATGTGCTATAACAATAGCTTATGTCTGTTAATAACCAGAGGAATACTTTAATGAGATGCTTGATACAGAACTGTATATGAGCTTTGCTTAGTTAAAACTTTAGTTTTCAGGTTGACTCCATATCTGATCTTATACAATTTAAGCTGTCTCTATTTTATAAGTAAAAGTGAACAGTCTCCCATGTTGTGTCTTTCTTCTTTTTCAAATATCATAATTATCTTTGGTCACCTTCCCATATTTGAGGAATTTTTTCCAAACTAAATATATCAAAATATATACTGAAATCTTTCTTTTTTAATTGTCTTACCTCTTTACATGCTGTGTTTTGTGCATTCACTTTCCTTCCCTAACAGTAAAGATTTTTTGGCACATTAAGTGCTTTGAAGTGTGTTTTTAAGCCTTTCCCTATGATACACATTTGTTGAAAGTACTTTAAGAAAACAGCCTGTGAATGATTTTGGACCCCTGAGGAAATGGTGCCAGTGACTAAATTTACAAGATATTAGATGTCTTTGGTTTAGAAATTTCTGGATGCATGGTGGGGGTTATAAAGCATAAACCTTAGAACTCATTCAGTTCTAATCTTGGTCTTATTTTCCTGAAATTTATCACCTCTGAGTTAATTCTAAGGTCTGAGGTAAGTCACATCAAAAGTCCTGCCATTCACATATATTAGACGACTATAAGCCATCTACCTACCTCTAAATCAACCACTGTGACCAAAGCTAATTGTGCACTGGGCTCATTGGCCTAAGCCAGCTGACTCACCTAGGCTTCCTTGTCCTCACCAGCCCCTGCCTACTAGCTTTCCCCCATATAAATACCCACAAATGGAGAAGGGGAATTTGAACCAAGCACCTCTCTAATTTATGACCTAGGGCAGACAGATGAAGTTGCTTATGACCTGAATTAGTTAATATTCTTTTTGATGTGGAAACTTAAGTCAGATTCATACTTCAGGTTCTCCATCAGTTTAGTGAATTCAGTCTGTACATAAATCAAAGCAGTGAAGTAGTAGACCTTATCCTTATTTTCTTGAGCAAATATCTGCACAGTGTGTGAACACAACTGGTCTATACTTCAGGCTTCATGGAGAGGTTAACTGGGAAGTACAGGAGAGGGGTGTGAGCTGGACATGAATGTGCAGGTGTGGTTTCAAGACAGCTACTATCTGTGGGCTTTAAAATTCATTCTCTCAATGCTCTGTCGTCCATTTTCTCCATGTCAGTGTATGCACTTACCTGTCACAAAGCCTGCTATTATATGTCTGCCTCTGAATTATAACATCAGGCAATTAAGATTCACAAGGTGCTGAGAGATTTATAAACAAAAGGAAAGAAAATGTGTTCTATTAAAAAGCCAGGAAGTAAGCATCTTCTCAATGAATTATCTAAAGCCTATATTCTCCTTTTATTGAGGTCGAAATTTCCATTATTTGTATAGGAGAAATTTATATCTGTGAATTCATATTTCAGATAGTTTGACTTTCAGATACTCCTGAGGACTAGTTAAAATGGTGTGCCTGTTGGGATAGCTGTATGGTCAAACAGTAGAAATGATGAAAGATTTTTCAGTTTGAAATAACAATGAATTTGAGTCACCTGTTAAAATATTTCTATAATCAATAAAGGGAAAGCTCAAAGAATAAATTTTTAAAATTCAGTTATTTTTAGCCAGTATACTTTGAGATTGTGTCTCATTACATAAAGCATGGGAATTTTTATGCACAATGCCTACTGTATCCAATGGGAGTTGTGTGCATTAATTTTTCATTTCTTAAAGCCTGAGGGAGGTTCTTACTGGATGAAGGCACTAACTGCTTTATAGAGGAAACAGTCTACCTTCCACTTGCCCTGCACATTTGCTTTTAATGTTAAGGGAACACCTCTCTATATCTTTCTTGTGCTCATTCCTCTTGAAAGGATATTAGAAGAGAATGTACATTACCATGTGCCTTGTAAGCCTCTCCATTCAGCACAAGGTCAATCCTTAGCATATATTGACCATACTCTCAGGGGCAGCACTCCACTGAAGACTGGCCTAATATTTCAACAGACATTTATTTAGTGTCTATTCTAAACCAAAGTTAGTTTGCAATGAGCATTTAATATGCATTGGACCTATGGACACAAAAGCGATCAGACAGAACCCTGTTATTGGAACACTCAACTTCACAGGAGAGACAGCTTTCTTAAACTCAAGATAGTACATTCTAACATAACACTGCAGGTAAGTGCATTTGAATGTAAAAGCTCTTAGGAACTTGTTTCTGGGAGAGTCAGGGAAATGTTATAGGAGAGGCTGCATTTGAGCTATGGCTATATCTTAAAGGATGTGTATGACTTTGCCAGACTGAGGAAAGTTAGAAAGGGAGAAGAAAGATGTTAAATCAGAAGATGATGTTGTACAAGGGCACCTACACAAAGAACACCTTAGAGCCCTATGTAGTCTCTAGTCTATATTATATATATTATATATATATATATTATATATATATATATATTTATATATATATATGTAGTCTATATTGCAGATGCAGTTTGTGTAGACTGGAAGGGAGATATGACCTGCCCAGTCTCACAAAGTAGAGCCAGTGGGTCTCAATTAAGTATTCTCTGTCCATGCTGCCTCTGTGCAAATAGAAAATGTTATGACATTTAGAATTTCTCGAATACTCCATTCCCAACCTCATCCCTTTTTACTTATTTAGATCCTTACATTTTTAATCCAGACTGGATAAACAGCCCCATACTTTGTGTGATGCACATTTAGCATTATAGAGTGGTGGGAAAAACACAGACATGCGCAGCAGGTTTCTTCCAAGCCATTTCTTCAGGTATGCGCCCTTCATTCTCAGATCCCTGCAGAGAACTAACTCCTTACAGTTACCCTGATTTAAATCTCTACTCAGTTAGTACATGTAGATACCTTTTTAAATTTGCAGGGTTGAAAACATAGCAGAGAAGTTAGCAGGCCAAACCATGCTAGGAGGAATACACCCAGATATGTACAACTATTACCATTTGTTTTGCCATATTAAAGAAACACAGCACTAAAATTAATGAAAATTAAAAACTGGGTAAGTAGGGGTGCCTGGGTGGCTCAGTGGGTTAAAGCCTCTGCTTTCGGCTCAGGTCATGATCTCAGGGTCCTGGGATCGAGCCCCACATGGGGCTCTCTGCTCGGCAGAGAGCCTGCTTCCTTCTCTCTCTGCCTGCCTCTCTGCCTACTTGTGATCTCTGTCTCTCTGTCAAATAAATAAATAAAATCTTTAAAAAAAAACTGGGTAAGTAAAAGAAAATCTCTACTTAAAATATGGAAAAGCTGGCATAGAATATGCCCCAATACATATATCTTTAAGAAATTAATCATCATGCTTAGTCCAGTGATTTGGGGAGGAAGAAAACTGACTTAGTTCAATTCTGCCATTTACCAGAAGTGATAGCCGTGATAACCTCTCAGAATCTCCATTTTCTTCCCATTAAACTGAAATAAATAATAACTTGTGGTGAGTGTGAGAATCAAAGAGTAATGCAAGTGGAAATTTTTTTAAACTATGAAATGTTATGCTGATGATATAAGGTATTAATGTAATTAAGATTCATTTAAAAAATGGTATACTTAGAATTTTAAGTGCCAATTGCCTTGTGTGTAATTTATATTTATTTAATTTCCACCTCTTAAATATTGCTATATTAAATGCTAGCACATTTTTCAAAGTGGTCTGGCTAATATCAACAGATATATTTTATGCAAAGTAGAAGTTTGCATAAATTCATGGGAAAGTGAATAAATGCAATGTTATACAGTCATCTTAAAAATACATTTTTGTAAACAAATGAATAAACAAATAAAAAGCAGAATCAGACCTATAAATGCAGAGAACAAACTAATGGCTGCCGGAGGGGCAGGGGTGGAGTGTTAGGCAAAATGGGTGAAGGGGAGTAGGAGATATGGGCTTCCAGTTATGGAATGAGTAATTCATGGGAATAAATGGCATAGTATAAGGAGTATAGTCAATAATACTGTAATAGCATGGTGTGGTAGAAGCAGGCAGCTACACTAAAGGTGAGCACAGCATAATGTCGAATCACTACGTTGTACAACTGAAACTAATGTAACATCAGGTTGAGTATACTCAAAAAAAAAAAAAAAGAAAAGTTTCTATGGGCTTGACTTAACTGACCATACTATGCAACATACTTGACATGTGTTCATTTCCTCTTTTATTCACCCAAAAATGTTATTAGTTATTAGAACAAAACTACTTCTTTATAAAATAAAAAATTAATATTCCATATATGTAATTTCACAAACTGCAAAGTGCTTTCATATCCACTCTCACAGTGATCTCCCAAATAACCTTGCACACTGGAAGAAAACATTCAACACAAGGTCTCTTGGTACTGTTATGTCTCTTTTACAGATAAGACAATAGTGATATGGAAGGTGAAGTGACTGGGTCTAGGCCCCAGGCCTCCGCTTTCCTTGTTCAGTGCTCTTTGTCCTATGCCATAAGAGTACAGCTTGAGTTAATATCTAGTACCAAATCAGAATGAGGACTATGTTCCCTCCCCAATGTCCCAGCTGCCCTAGTTTTCAGAATTTGGGGATTTAGCAATCCTTATCAAGAAAGCTGACCACTAAGCACAGATAGACTCATCTGTGCGGCTATATGTAGGGCAGTTCCAAATATGAGAACACATTTAGTTAAGATTTGTTTTATATTGGTTTAAACACACATCGAAAGTAATTTTCAACAAGTGACATTTTAATGCAGCTTATGGTGTTTTTATTCTATTCAGCATTATAAATATGACATCAAATGCATGTCATTAGCAGGTAGTAAAGGATTCTTGTAATGAGTCACACAAAGCTGATTAATCATCTCCTGGTGATTCATTTGTTTATGCAACTTCTTTCCTCCTTAAATCAAGTCAGTTTTTAACAACAGTCTCCTTGAGCATGCTTTTTGCTTTTAATGGAAAATAATAACTCTTAATGGGTTCTTCCCCACCCCAGAACACCACAGATTCTCATATTATAAGTGTGTGAAACCTGTAATTCCCCCCAATAGCCTGCTACTTCTATTCAATATTTTAAGCCTTAATAGTAGACTGCTTTAAAGAGGTTATATTCTATAAGGAGCTCCTGGCTTTAACATAATATCCTGTGAAGGCTTTCTGTAATTGATATGAAATTATACATACAGAAAAAGAAATGAGGAAGGTATAATCTGTAAGAGAGTGGCTTTAATGGTTTTTGTTAAATTATTAAGTCTCTAAGTTTCAAAAGCAAATACTTCTTTCTTATTGGCTTAAGAGAGTTCAGCTCTGTTGTCAATAATACCCTAATATGAAGCAAGAGATCCAGTATGAAGTGAGGCGTGCCTTCTAGATTCATTACCTACTCAAACTGCTGCCATTAAATAACTTTCAAAACCATATACTTAAATGCGTATTTTTAGTTGTCAATGAAGTGTTTGTATCAGTTTCCTAGGCTATCGCAACAAATTGCCACAAACTGGGTGACTTAAAAGAGAAGAAATTATTATTAAATTATTGTCTCACAGGTCTGAGTTCTGGAGTTTACAAGTCTAAATTCAAAGTGTTGCCAGGGCCATGCTCCCTCTGAAGTTTCTGTGGGCAGATCCCATCTTGCATCTTCCAGCTTCTGGTAGCCCCAGTATCCGCCTAAAGCATCACATGGCCTTCTCCCTGTGTGTCTCAGAGTCTGTGTTTCTTCTCTTCTTAAAAGGATACCAGTCGGGACGCCTGGGTGGCTCAGTTGGTTAAGCAGCTGCCTTCGGCTCAGGTCATGATCCCAGCGTCCTGGGATCGAGTCCCACATCGGGCTCCTTGCTTGGCAGGGAGCCTGCTTCTCCCTCTGCCTGCCACTCTGTCTGCCTGTGCTCGCTTGCTCTCTCTCTCTAACAAATAAATAAATGAAATCTTAAAAAAAAAAGAAAAAAAAAAAAAAGGATACCAGTCGTATTGGATTACATATTGGGCCCATCCTCTTCCAGTATGACTGCATCCTAATGTAAATAATTACACCCACAATGACTTTAGTTCCAAATAAGGTCACATTTTGAGGTACTTGGGGTTAGGACTTCAACATATTTCTTTGAGAAGACACAATTAAGCCCACTTCATGTGGTTCAGAAATATATATATATTTCACCCTAAGTGGGATTTATATTATATACGTATATAATATAAACTGTCCAGTGAAAGTACCTCTTTCACCCCTGTGCCTTATTTGCCCAATTTCTATCCTACTTCCAAATGTAATTACCTTTTCTTATCTAGAAATTAGAAATTCATTCTAATTTCCTAGGAATTTTATTATAGATAGATAATAGATATAGCACCTATGAATGGAAAAGATAGACATCTTGACTCATAATAAGAGAAAAACAAGTTAAAACTATTTCAAGTTCCAATTTTTCAATTATCACATTGGCTAAAATCAAAAGACTTGATGATACGATCATTGCCAAAGATTTATATAAGTAGGCATTTTAATTTATTGCTCAGAGTAGTACATATTCAAGGGAAATTTAGCAATATCTATTAAAATTTCAAATTCACATATCCTTTGACCAAACAATTCCATTTTGGAAATTGAACCCAGAAATGTTTGTGTGTATGTGTGAAATGATATATACATATGATTTCTTTGTAAAACCAAATGTCACTGAGAATCTACATGGGGACCAATAGGAAAATGAATAAGTAAATTTTGCTACATCTATACAGTTGGAATATGATCTTGCACAAAAAAGAATGGGTACCAAAAGCAACAAAGACTAGAAAGCAACGGGGCCAATCTATAGGAACAGCAAATTTACAGGTAATACAACCGCACTAAACTCAAATCAGTAATTACTCTGAACGCAAATGGACTCAGTGCTCTAATCAAAAGACATATAGTATCAGAATGGATTTAAAAAAAAAGACCCATTAATATTCTGCTTACAAGAGACTCATTTTAGGTCCAAAGACACCTCCAAACTGAAAGTGAGGAGATGGAGAATCATCTATCATGTCAATAAACATGAAAAGAAAGCTGAAGTTACATTAGTTTCATGTGCACAACATAGTGATTTGACAATTCTATACAGTCTATGCAAAGATTACCACAATATGTGTAATTACCATAAGTCACCATCCATAAAAAAAGAGAGCTGGAGTAGCCATACTTATAAAGGAAAACTAAATTTTAAATCAAAAACTGTAATAAGAGATGAAGAAGGACATTATATCATAATAAAGGGGTCTGTCCAACAAGAAGATCTAACAATTTTAAATATTTATGCCCCCCAACTTGGGAGGAGCCAAATACATAAATCAATTAATAAAAACATAAAGAAACTGACAATAATATAAAAACATAGGGGACTTTAACACCCCGCTTCCAGCAATGGACAGATCATCTAAGCAGAAGATCAAAAAGGAAACAATGACTTTGAATGACATGCTGGACCAGATGGACTTAACAGATATATTCCAATTATTTCATCCTAAAGCAGCAGAATACACATTCTTTTCAAGTGCACATGGAACTTTCTCCAGAAGAGATCATGTACTGGGTCATAGATCAGGCCTCAGGCAGTACGAAAAGATTGAGATCATACAATGCATATTTTCAGACCACATATTATGAAACTTGAAGTCAACCACAAGAAAAAATTTGGAAAAGACCACAAATACATGAAGGTTAAAGAACATCCTACTGAAGAATGAATGGGATAACCAGGAAATTAAAGAATTAATTTTAAAAAAATGCATGGAAGGAAATGAAACTGAACACCTGACACTCCAAAACCTTTAAGACATAGCAAAGGCAGTCATAAAAGGGAAGTATATAGCAATACAGGCCTTCCTTAATGAGCAAGAAAAGTCTCAAATATACACCTTAACTTTAAACTGAAAGGATCTGAGAAAAGAACAGCAAATAAACTGAAAGGATCTGAGAAAAGAACAGCAAATAAAGACTAAAACCAGCAGAAGAAGGGAAATAATAAAGATTAGAGCAGAAATGAATGGTATAGAAGTAAAAAAAAAAAAAAAACAGTAGAACAGATCAACAAAACTAGGAGCTGGTTCTTTGGAAGAATTAATAAAATCGATAAACCCCCTAGCCAGACATATCAGAAAGAAAAGAAAAAGGACCCCAATAAAATCACAAGTGAAAGGAGAGAGATCACAACCAACACTGCAGAAATAAAATTATGAGAGCACATTATGAGCAATTATATGCCAACAAATTGGGCAATCAGGAAGAAATTGATGAATTCCTAGAAACATATAAGCTACCAAAACTGAAACAGAAAGAAAGAGACAATTTGAACAGACCCATAACCAGTAAAGAAAGGGAATCAGTGATCAAAAACCTCCCCCAAAACAAGAGTCCAAGGCCAGGTGGCTTCCCAGGGGAACTCTACCAAACATTTAAAGGATAATTAATACCTATTCTTCTGAAGCTATTTCAAGAAATAGAAATGGAAGGAAAACTTCCAAACTCATTCTGTGAGGCCAGCGTTACCTTGATTCCAAAACCAGACAAAGACCCCTCTAAGAAGGAGAATTCCAGGCCAATGTCCCTGATGAACATGGATGCAAAAATTCTCACCAAAATACTAGCCAGTAGGATCCAACAGTACATTAAAAGGATTGTTCACCCTGACCAAGTGGGATTTATTCCTGGGCTGCAGGGGTGGTTCAATATCCACAAATCAATCAGCCTGCCCTACCACATTAATAAAAGAAAGGGTAAGAATCATACGATACTCTTAATAGATGCAGAAAAAGCACCTGACAAACTACAGCACCCTTTCTTGATAAGAACCCTCAAGAAAGTAGGGAAAGGAGGAGCATACCTCAACATCAAGAAGGCCATATACGAAAGACCCACAGCTAGTGTCATCCTCCGTGAGGAAAAACCGAGAGCTTTTCCCTTAAAGTCAGGAGCATGACAGGGATGTCCACTCTCATCACTGTTGTTCAACATACTGCTGGAAGTCCTAGCCTCAGCAATCAGACAACAAAAAGAAATAAAAGGAATCCAAATCAGCAAAGAAGAAGTCAAACTTTCACTCTTCACAGATGACATGATACTCTATGTACAAAACCCGAAATACTCCACCGAAAAATTTTTAGAACTGATACATGAATTCAGCCAAGTCACAGGATATAAAATCAATATACAGAAATCTGCATTTTTATACGCCAGTTTTATACACCAATAACAAAGTAGCAGAAAGAGAAATCAGGGAATCGATCCCATTTACAATTTATCAAAAACCAAGGAGGGCACGGATTGCATGGAGCAGTGGGTGTGGTGCATAAACAATGAATCTTGGAACACTGAAAAAATAAAATAAAATTTAAAAAATGAAAAATAAAAATAAAAATATATTTTTTTAAAAAGATACCTAGGAATAAACCTAACCAAAGAGTTAAAAGATCTGTACTCCAAAAACTATAGAACACTTCTGAAGAAATTGAAGAAGACACAAAGAAATGGAAAAGATATTCCATGTTCTTGGATTGGAAGAACTAATAGTGATAAAGTGGCTATACTACCAGAGCTCCTGGGTGGCTCAGTCTGTTAAGCATCTGCCTTTGGCTCAGGTCAGTGTCCAGGGTCCTGGGATCCAGCCCTGCATTGCGGTCCCGACTCTGCAGGGAGTCTGCTTCTCCCTCCCCCTGGGCCCCTCCCCCAATTTTGCTTTCTTGTGCACACTCTCTCACAAATAATTAAATAAGAGAGGCGGGGCAGGGGGTCATGGGGGAAAGGAAGGGAAAAATGAAATAATATGGGACCGGGCAGGGAGTCAAACCATAAGAGACTCTTAATCTCAGGAAACAAACTGAGGGTTGCTGGAGGCGGGGGGTGGGAGGGATAGGATGGCTGGGTGATGGACATTGGGGAGAGTATGTGCTGTGGTGAGTGCTGTGAGTTGTGTAAGACTGCTGATTCACAGACCTGTACCCCTGAAACAAATAATACATTACTTGTTAATTTTTTAAAAATCAATCAATCAATAAAATATTTTAAATGGCAATACTACCCAATGCAATCTGCACATTCAATACAATCAACAGCATTTTTCACAGAGCTGGAACAAACAATTCTAACATTTGCATGGAACCAGAAAAGACCCCAAATAGCCAAAGGAATGTTGAAAAAGAAAAGCAAAGTGGGAGGCCTCACAATTCCAGATTCCAAGCTCTATTACAAAGCTGTCATCATCAAGACAGTGTGTGGCACACTGGACACTGGATAATGTGGTGGTACAAAAGGAGACACATAGATCAATGAACAGAATGAGAACCTGGAAATGGACCCACAACCGTATGACCAACTAATCTTGAACAAAGCAGGAAAGAATATCCAATGGAAAAAAAGACAGTCTCTTCAACAAATGGTGTTGGGAAAACTGGACATCCACAGGCAGAAGAATGAAAGTAGACCACTTTCTCTCACAACACACAAAAATAAATTCAAAGTGGATGAAAGACCTAAATGTGAGATAGGAAACCATCCAAATCGTAAAGGAGAGCAAAGGCAGCAACCTCTCTAACCTCAGGAGCAGCAACTTCTTACTAAACATGTCTCTGGAGGCAAGGGAAAAAGCTGCTCAACATCACTCATCATCAGGGAAATACAAATCAATACCATAATGAGATACCACTTCATACCTCTCAGAATGGCTAAAATACCAACACAAGAAACAACACATATTGACAAGGATGTGGAGAAAGGGGAACCCTCCTACACTGTTGGTGGGAATGCAAACTGGTACAGCCACTCTAGAAAACAGTATAGAGGTTCCTCAAAAAGTTAGAAATAGAGCTACCCTATGACCCAGCAATTGTATTACCAGGCGTTTATCCAAAGGAATCAAAAGTGCTTGTTTGAAGGGACACATGCACCCCAATGTTTATAGTAACACTATCAACAATAGCCAAAATATGGAAGGAGCCCAAATGTCCATCAACTGATGAATGAATAAAGATGTGAGATATATATATATAATCTTGCATTTTAAATATATTTATATATTTTATATATTGTATATGTTATTATATTATATATTATATATTTATGTATATACATACATATACACACAATGGAATGTTACTCAGCCATCAGAGAAAATGAAACTCGTCATTTGCAACAATGTGGATGGAATGAGAGTGTATATTGCTAAGCAAAATAAGTCAGAGAAAGGGAAATATATGATATCATTCATATGTGGAATTTAAGAAACAAAACAGATAAATAATGGGGGAAGGAAAGGGAAAAGTAAGGTAAAAACAGAGACGAAGTCAAGCCATAAGAGACTCTTAGCTATAGAGAACAAACTGAGGATTCCTGGAGGGGAGATGAGTGTGGAGATGGGCTAATGGATGTTGGGTATTAAAGAAGGCACTTGTGATGAGCACTGGATGTTATATGTAAGTGATGAATCACTAAGTTCTGCTCCTGGAACCAATACTACACTGTATGTTACAGTGAACTAACTTGAATTTAAATAAATTTTTTAAAAAAAGAATGAGGATGCTCTCTAGACAGTTTAGTGCAGTATGTTAGGACACTAACATTGAAACAGTTCTTCTGAATTCCTCTTTACAGCTCTGCCACTTATTAACTGTGTAATCTTTTGTGTTTTGATGAGTTCATACTACATTTATAGATTCATTTAGGGAGAAATAATAACATGTACTTTTTTGGACAATTCCTATTCAGGGAAGCAGTTATTGTCTACCCTCTTATGTGTACTTCAAGAATGACTTTAAAATGTTCCCTTTATATAAAACTTAACCTATTTATTTTAATACTTATCCTGAATGTCTTATCTTTTTTTGTTACTATTGTAAATTTGTGGCTTCTTTCATTATGCCATTCATTCCATTGAAACAACAAACTTACTGGTAGTTATGTATGCATATTAAAGTTACTGGCTTCTGTATATTATTTTGTACCTCACTAATTTACTAATTTGTGGTACTTTTTGTTTTTCAGTTGTTTTTGTTGGGTTTTCTATGAATACAATCTTATCATTTATAAATAGTGATAATTTTACCTCCCCCCTGTTCATTTATAGCTAATTTATTTTACTTGTCGATTGTTTTAGCCAGTATTTCTAAAATAACATTAAGTAATAATACCAATAGTAGATATTGGTTTCTAGTTCCTTACTTTAGTGGGAATTCATCTAGTATTTTCCCATTAAACATGATGCTGCCTTTTGGGGTGAGATATACATATATTTACATATATATATTCTGTTATATTATGTTAAGAACATAGCAACACATTCATATTATATTAAATATTTATTAAATTAAGAGTTTGTTGAAGTTCGTTGTGTATCTTCCAGCAATTTTAGAATCAATAAAAGTATTTTTTCTTAGATCTACTGTGATGATGAAGTATGTTAGATTTCCTGTTACATCATCCTTGCATTCCTCAAACAAACTACTCACTCCCTATGAATCTTTTCTTTTACCGTCCTATTGGATTGTTAATATCATATGTTGATTTCTTGCATCAGTTTTTCTAGATTATATTGGTCTATAGTTTTATTTTTGGTGCCAATTTTATAATTTGGTATCAGTGTTAAAATAATGTCATGGAAAGTAAGTAGCTTTTGGCTCTGTTCCTTTTCTATGTTCTGAATAAAATAATTGCTCTTTAAAAACTAGGTAGAATTTGTCAAATCATCTGAACTGGATATATTTTTGTGTTTTGTTTTTGTCTAGTGGCATAATATGTTTGATAATTTTCTCATATTCTGTGGAAATTAGTCTGTTGCAATTTTCTATCAATTTTGGGGTCAGTTTTGGTAAAGTATTTTTTTTTAGAAAATCATCTATTTTGTCCAACCTTTCACATTTATTAGCATAAAGTTGAAAAAATAACTTATTATAGTTTTAGTTTTATCTGTTCATATGATTATTTCCCAGTTATAATTTTTTATTTCATTCAAATGCATGTTTTTTCTCTTTCTGTCCTTATTAGGTTGGCTAAATACTTGCCTATTACTTTTTTTTAACTTAATTTTTTTTTCAGTGTTCCAAAATTCATTGCTTATGCACCACATCCAGTGCTCTATGGCAGGTATTGCACTGCCCTCCACAATACCCACCACCAGGCTCGCCCCACCCTCCCCACCCTACCTCCTCCAAAACCCTCAGTTTGTCTCTCAGAATCCAGTCTCTCATGTTTCATCTCCCCCTCCGATTTTCCCCAGCTCACTTCTCCTCTCCATCTCCCTTTGTGTTATTCCTCTGTGTTATTCCTTATGCTCCACAAGTAAGTGAAACCATATGATAATTGACTCTCTCTGCTTGACTTACTTCACTGAGCCTATTACTTTTAAATCAACAAGTCATAATTTAGAATTTTTATAGTTTACATTTTATTTGTAATCATAATAAGTCCTATTGTTATTTTTCTAATTCATTCATTTTTGTTCTTAACTCTATTAATATCTTCTGTTTTTCTTTTTTTATTGTCCTTTTTCCAATTCAGTCAGATGCTTATTTAAATTATCTTTTATTCTTGCTTTTTTACCAACATATATTTTTAATGTTATGAATTTTCCTCTGATCACTACTTTAGCTGTATCCCACAGTTCTGATATTATTTTCATTATAAGTTATTTCTATGAATTCTGAAATATCAGTATATATTGCCTCTTACCCAAGAGTTTCTTAAATATTTTTATTGCTTTATTTAAATTTGAGACATAAGTTTCCTTACATTTTCTGTAATCAGAGAATATCATATATTTCTACCATTTTTGGAATTAAAGAACACAGTGATAGGTAAGAAGGGCACACATTCCATGGAGCACTGGGTGTTACACGCAAATAATGAATCATGGAACACTACATCAAAAATTTTTGATGTACCCTATGGTAACTAGCATAAATAAATAAATAAGATAAAGAGACTCAATTTTCAGCATTATATACTCTTAATTTTGTGATTGTCCCATGAATACTTGTAAAGAATATATAGTTAAGTACCTAATAATCATGTGTAGTACCTCTGTTTGCCATTTTGCCTTGGGTCTGAAATATTTAAAGAGGGGGACTTTCTGCTTCTACTCTTGCTAACATTTATCCTTATTTTGTAGTATCTTTTTTTAAAAATTATCATCAGATACTCCCAGCGTAATATAAGCTCCATAAGGGCGGAGATCATATTTGTCTTACTGAAAACTATATTCTTAGCTAATAGAAGAATACTGAGCATATAGTGGGAGTTGATCAGTATTTGTTAAATGAATGCATATTCCTAGAAGTAGAAATTCTGAGTCATAGGCAGTTGGTTCTAGAGGCTAAGAAGGCCTTGGAGGCCAGGAAAAAGAAACTTCATTAGGTATTTCCGATATAAATATAAGACTGAGAAATAGGCTTTTGGACATACAATGGTAGTGATTGCTATTTGTGAGTAAAAACCTAATCTTCCTTAAAGTCAGTGAATTTTCCTGAGCATATGGACACATAGCTAAAGATGAAATTTCTTACTCTCACTCTGAATTAGGTGTGGCCATGTCATTATCACCAAAGAAAGAGGAGTGGAAACAATTAATTTAAGCTCTCCTTTAAAAGGAAATTGCTTGCCCTGGGCTGCTGCTTTTT
>ML097863.1:33551-51445 GCA_003697995.1 Taxidea taxus jeffersonii
TGAATTGAATTAGAAATATAATTATGAGCCAGTCTTGACCTTGCAGGATAAGGTCTTCTTTTTTGCTCATATGTCCTCTAAAAGTGTTTGCACATTTTTACACTGCTATCTAGGTTTTTTTTTTTTTTTCAAATTTTAAGTTAAAAAAAAAATGTAAGTAAGGAAGAGATTTAATTTCTGGCATGTTTCAATTATTGATGTTTCAAAATAATTACATCAACTTATAAATTGTTCACTGGAATCTAAATACCTTAAGCCATCCATTTTCTACTGACCCTGAAAAATACAGAGAATTTGGGGTCACCCAACACTGTTCCGGCTGGTGTTAGATCCAATGCCCGTGGCACTACAAGAAACCTAAGAAAGAAAAGAAAGTAATAATTCTTTCTTTCTTTTGCCATCCAGTCTCCCCTGTGCCTTCCATAAACTCAACCTAAATAGAAGCTAACTGGCAAATAAATCTGAGAATTAGTTTTTAAGTATCCAACATTATGTGATACAGGGAAATCCATGGGAAACGAAGCTGAAAGCAAATGAAACTGTCTAGCACAGTCTACCCATTTATTTGCTTAGCATCCATTCTCATCTTTATTCCCATATTTGAGGTTACATATAACAGAACTAACAAGAACAATGTGCTTCTTTCTAGTAACTATTCTTCATGGAGACAGAGGTGCTCTCACATACCCTCTCCCCGATTAAAACGAAGACACAGAATCCCCATACCAATACAGAAGATGTTAATTCCTCTTCTAGCTCAGTAATAATCCCACCTACATATTTAATCTAAATTTAAATTGTAAAATTAACCGGTACCAGTATGTCTGAAATAAAATAATAGGGAAAATGGAGAAAGAAAATATTTATGTAACAAATAAGGAAACTCATATGTCTAGCTACTCTATCTCTTGTGTCTGAAACAGTCATGAGGCCATAACTGATATTTAAAACTCCATTTGTCCCCTACCTATTCTGTATTCCCTTCACTTTTAACCAGCCCCTCTGCTGATTGGAGTTTTTAATGGCTCATTATTGCCTTTTACCATTTTTTACTATTAGACATGGAAGTACTAAGATACATTGATACTCTGAATCAGTCACTCCAGGAAGGAAGTTAACCCCTCCTCTGTCTGTCAGCTCAATGTCATTAGGAACCAAAAATAGTCAGGTGCAAGTCTTGTCTTTCAATTCAATGAAATCAACAGAACTTAGAGTTGCCAGAACAGGAAGTAAAAATTCTGCCCTTGTGCTGTTAGCTGTGTTAGTGAGAAGGGTCATTCCTACTTGTAACCTTCATTCATAGGTCCTTATTAACAAAATGGTTTCACTGCTATTGCAAGAATATCCAATAAATTCTAGACATCATGTTGATTTGAAGTGAGGCATCGTCCATTTAAACATATATGAACAGCTATTTTATATAAACAAGATATATGCATCTTTACTTTTTCTCCTGAATATGTTATCATTCCATTTGTGTCATGAGATTTTATCCTAATTAAATATATTTTATGTTTGCAAGTCATACTCCTTTGATTTTTTAATACCCTATGACTAAACTCTTAAGTTTTAAAAATCACATGGGGCATAAGTTGTCATTACACTTCTTAGTGCACAGTTGATCAAAATAACAAAATTGAAGTACAAATTTGACAAATAACAATTAAACATGAAAAGGACAATTTAATTGGAAATATATCTATTAATGAGATATATGGAACAGGGACACCTGGGTGGCTCAGTTGGTTGAAAAGCTGCCTTCGGCTCAGGTCATGATCCCAGCGTCCTGGGATCGAGTCCCACATCGGGCTCCTTGCTCAGCGGGGAGCCTGCTTCTCCCTCTGCCTCTGCCTGCCACTCTGTCTGCCTGTGCTTGCGCTCTCTAACAAATAAATAAATAAAATCTTTAAAAAAAAAAAGAGATATATGGAACACTTTTCCAAGTAATTCTTTTATCTATAAAAGAAAAAAGTCACTTATCAAATGAATGTCATTTTTTGAACTCTCAATGAAGTAGGGCTCAGCATTTATTTTTTTGTGCCATTGTTTGTTTTTTATAGATATGTGTTCTAAGAAAACTTATACACCCAATTATTTAAAATTCTTCTGAGTAATATGCAAATAATTTGTCAGCTGAACACTCCAATGGGTCTCCTTCAATTTTGCTTTAAGGAAGGAAATGAAAATCACCTAGTTGACCAAAGAATTAACTACTGAGACTTCTCATTCATTCAGTTTCTCAACACTACCACCTGTATTTCACGTTGTCTCTCCATTTAGTGCCATTTACCATGGGGCAATGAACGTAGTAAAATAACACTGGGAAAGAGGTATGCCTTTCTTTTGTAAAGTAGTATAAGAAATCCTGAAAGGAAAGGTGTAGGGGAAAGTGCTATGTAGAAAATTAAATTGATGCAAAGGTGGTTTTCAAGTTTACTACCAAGTAAGTTGTCTCAGAAGTCATGGAACATTGGGGCACCTGGCTGGCACAGTCAGTTAGGCATCAGCTAAGGTCATGATTTCAGGGTTGTGGGATAGGGTCCCACGTCGAGCTTCATGCCTGGAGGGGGCTCTTAGGATTTTCTTACTCTCCTTCTCCCTCTGCCCCTCCCTTGTTCTCTCTCTCTCTCTCTCTCTCTCAAATGAATAAATAAATCTTTAAAAAAAGAAGTCATGGTACATAAAGGTTCACGGAACAAATGAAGTAACTCAAATCACATGGCTTATTAAATTCATTTACAATGAACAGTGAGAAATAGGGACAAGGGATGGAAAGTTATCACACTTAGGAGAAGATACAAGTGGGATGGAGTAATCACAATATCATAAACCAGGGGACATATAATATCTCTCCCCCAAAACACACAAGCTACTCCTGCTGATGGTATGGATTAGAAATATCAGAGATTTGGAGGATGATTCACTGGCTCAGTCAGAAGAGCATGTGACTCTTGATTTCAGAGTTACAAGTTCGAGCCCCATGTTGGGTGTAGAAATTACTTAAATAAATAAGCTTTAAAAGAAAAAATGTAAAAAAAAAAAAAAAAAAGAATAGCAGAGATTTGGTAAGACTGAGGAAGAACAACTGGCCAAAATTTCCTAGAACGATAACATGCTCCATCTGGGAGACATGGTGGGGTGGGAATGGATATGCCTGGCCACAGCTGTAGCTTGCCAATTAACCTGCTGGGCAACTATGAATTTTGTATACATTTCTTTAGTAGAACACATATAGGACCATGACAGAATAAAATTGGGTGTCACCAGTGGGTGGCCAATTTAAAGATGGCACAGCTGTTGCCTTAGGGGTGGTATGATTATAAATTAAGATGCAGTACTTTGATCCCTTTCTATGTATAACCAGCTTTCTTTGTTCCATCACAAAGATATATTTGTATCGTATTGTTAATGTGTATTACATGTAACTAACTTACATGCTATTTGTATTTAACAAATATTATATTCTATGTCTCACAAGTTACATGCTTACTCAGTTATCAGTATCTAAAATGTATATAATTTGTGCCTAAACTACTATCTTGCTTTCTATCCTTAGCACTCCTTATGAGTTTTATTCATTATTTTGTTTGCTTTTTATCCCATTAATGAAGGAGAGATTCCCACCCTTGTTATTGAGATGGCTGAACACACAACACCTGACACTGGATAATAACAGCTTATTAGTCACATATATTCATAGCCCAAGAAAGGAGGATACTGCGTGCCATGCAGGAACACATGGGGGTTGCATTGAGGAACAGAATAAATAACCAGGGACTGTGGAGGGCAGATTTTGTAGTATCAAAAGGGTGGGATGCTCCAGCAGGAGGATGTGACTGTCTAGTTTGAATAATTCAGTGAGCTGTGAGGAAACAGAATATCCAACCAAAGGATAAGCAGGAATTTTACCTGGTCCTCTTGACAGGACTTTTGTTCGGTTAAGGGATCTTATCCACAGGAGTAGAGAGGATAGTTTTAATTGGAAATTTCTTAAATCCATTCAGTAATTCAAACATTGTCTTCAGTATTCAAAATATTTTAGACTACTAGTGTTAAACAGTTTTCCATGTATCATAGTAATAACTATGGATACACATTTTCAGTTAATAATTTCTCTAGATGTTGATTGCATTTGCCTCATGTTATTTAGGAAGTTTGTGGTCTTATAAAATAGAATATGTTCTTCAGAAAAGGACATTTCTAGCTCTACTTCTAAGAAATTGCTGTTTTGTTAAAAAATTGATGAGAAAAAAAATTGATGAGTAATGAGATAATAAGAGAGGAAGGGACCTCTACATGTCTGTATGGAAATGTCATTATGCAAATCTAATTGCAGTTAATTTCTGTATTGCTAACTTTCTGCTACTGTGATCTTACATTTTTTAGTTGCTTAACATTTTATTTCCTTCAGTAGTTAAAAGGTTATGAATGATACCCTTCTGAGGAGGGTACAGAGTGATTTATTTGTGTTAAACAAGGAATGAAATGTAAAAAACCAAGTCAACCAAAACATGATTATAATTGATGATGATTAAATTCACCTGATTAATGTCAAGATACACTAATCATTTTATCCCTTTAATTCTTTCAATGTTTACTTAATTGCATTTTTTAAAGATTTTTTTATTTGACACAGAGAGAGATCACAAGTAGGCAGAGAGGTAGGAAGAGAGGGGGTGGGAGGCAGGCTGTCTGCTGAGCAGAGAGCCCAATGCAGGGCTCGATCTCAGGACCCTGAGATCATGACCTGAGCCGAAGGCAGAGGTTTAACCCACTGAGCCACCCAGGCACCCCTTAGTTGCATTTTTTAAAGGAAATGGAATACAAAGTGATTACTGACATGATCACAGTTTCAATTTTATTAAAATTGCAAGTTTAAACGTTAATGACAATATAAGACCAAAGAAAACAAGTCCCAAGGTGGAAAACTGATTTCTTTTTTCACTGATACTCTTTGCATCATCAGCAAAAAGAAAGTGATGCTCATAAGCTGTCACACTTCTTCCCTTGAAATTTAATAATTCTCAGGTCTTTCATTCAGTCATCTATTTATTATGACCAAATGTGAATGAATGAATAGGAGGTGGTTCTGCCAAAGGGTCTGCCATATTTAAGACTTTTCTATATACTACCATATCTCCCTACAAATGTGGTGTGTAAACAGTCTGGTTGCTCTAGTCTTCACCGGCATTCAGTATTGTCTTTAAAACAGTTTTTGGCTATTTCCCCAGTTAAAAAGTACAGTTTATTCTCTTTTAATTTGTACTTATATTATTAGCATTGAAGTGTGGCGTATTTCATATATGTTCTTTCTGACTTCTTCCTCTATTTATTACTTGAATACAACTGTATTCTAACTTACAGCAACATTTTTATTTTAATATCTTGTAGGGCAAGTACTGTCTGATTGACTTTTGATTTATTCTTGGCTGTAGTGAAATATTTTTTCCAGATAAACTTTAGAAACATTTTGTTAATTATAAGTTGCTATTGGGATTTTTATTGGAATTTCTTTATTACACATTAATTGGAGAAAAATTGAGAGTTTTTAAAATAGTCAGTCTTCTCATGAATACCTTAACTTTATGTTCAAGTTATCCAAATAAAGAGACACCCCCACACACATGATACTTCACTTATTTTCTTAAATCTGTTACCAAACATCTTATAATTGTGTTGTTCCTATTGTTTTTAAATGATTTTTGTGTTTGTATCCATAGTACATACCTTTATAGTAGTACTAAGAGATTTTCAGTTGATGTTGTTGAGTTTTCTAGGTAGAAAATACTGCCTATGCAAATACAGATAACATCATCTTCTCCTTTCCAATTGGTTTGCTTTTCCTTCTTATTTTATTATATTGATCAGAACTTCCCAGACAATTTAAAATAATAGAGGTAATTATCAGAATCTGCATCTTTGACTCTCAGGATAAAATTTATTTTCTCTGGTAAGAAGGGTATTTATCATAGTTTAAAGACAGATATCCTTAATTATGTTAAAAATTGTTTTCTATTTTATGAGGGCTTTTATTCAGGAAATAATACTGAAATTTATTAAACACCTCTTGATTGATTTATTCATCAAATTTTTAAACCTTTAAATGACTCATATATTTTTATTACTAAATCCACTCATATTAGAATATAATTTTAAAATAAAAGTTCAACATGGTAAATTATTTTTTGTTTTATTTCTTTATTCATTTTCCTAATATTTAATTTATGAGTTTTGTATCTAATATGTATGAGTGATATTGATCTATAGTTTTATTTGCATGATATCTTTTTAAGGTTAAGTTGCCTTTACAAATGCATTGGAAAATATCCATTTCTCTTTTTATTCTAGAAAACATTATAGATCTTGAGAAATATATGTAATTTGAAGCTAGATAAAATTCAGTGAGCAAATTATTCAAGTTCAGGGCCTTTAATTTTATGAGGTGCGTATTTTTTTCCATTATAATTGTTGTATATAGGCAATTAATTTTAATTGAGCCTATGTATACTATGTATATTTTCCAGAAAATTTCCCACTTCCTTGAGAGTTTTAAATTTATCAATAGAAACATATATAGTAGCCTTTTGTATTTTTTTGGTCCTTTTGTATTTTCTTAATTCCATATATATGGTTAGTATTCTTTTTTTTTCTTAAGTAGAACCCATGCCCAGTGTGGGTCTTGAACTCATGAACCCTGAGATCAAGAGTCATGAACCAGCCAGCCAGACACATTTATAGTTAATATTCTTAATTACATATTTTTTGTTACTTTTTATTTCCTCCTCTCATTATTTGATTTCTATTGGCTTATTTATTTTGTTTTTTTTAAACCTCTCCTGAGCAGTAATGTCATGGAAATGGCGGAGTAGAGACTAAACAATTACTTGAAGCCATACCAAAAAAAACAAAAAAATTCTGATAAAAGTAACTTATAGGTAAATATAAAAGCCAATATTATTGTGGTTTTGGTTTGTTTTCTTTTTGTTCCCTGTTTGATTAAAGGTAAAAAATAAAGATTAAAGATAAACCATAAAAAACATCAATTATGAATTTATGTTATTGGCACATAATTTATAAAGGTATATTTTGTAACAATAGCAACATAAGAGGAGGTGGAGGTGTTTAGGAGCAGAGTTTTTATATACTATTAAAGATAACTTGGTATCACTCCAAAGTTGGTTGTTATTAATTTAGGATGTTAATTACAGTCCTCATGGTAACACTAAGAAAATAACTGAAATTATATACAGAATAGGAAATGAAGAGAGAATGAAAATAGTAGACTAAAAAAAATCAAGTGAAAAAGAAGGCAATATTAAAAGAAATCAGGAACAAAAATATATGGCATATAGAAGCAAATAGCAAAGATGGAAAAGTGTTGGGAATATGTCCTTCTTTATTAGTAATCACTTAAATATAAACCACTTAAGAAACAGAGACTGTTAGAAAAGATAAAAACCTTGGTCCTAATACAATCTGTCTAAACAGACTCACTTTGCAACCAAAGTACAAATAACTTGAATGTGCATGGATGGAAAAAGATTTCATGCAAATCGTAACCAAAAAGTGTAGGTGGATATGCTAATAACACATAAAATAGACTTTAAGTCAAATTATTACAAGACAAACAAGGTCATTATATATTGATAAAAGAGTCAAGTCATCAAGAAGATATAACAATTATAAACATATACACACCATACAGTAAAACCCCAGAATATATGAAGCAGACATTGACAAAATTGGAGGAAGAAATAGTTTTACAGTAACAGAGACTTAAATACCCCCACTTTCATTAGTAGATAGAACATTTATACAGAAGATCACTAAAGAAATGGAGGACCTGAACAACATATTAACCTACTAGACCTCACAAAAATATATATAGAACACTCTACCCAACAACAGTAGGATACACATCCTTCTCAAGTGCACATGGAACATTCTGCATGATAAGACCATATGTTAGGCCACAAAACAAGCCTCGATGAATTTTAAAAAGATTAAAATCATATAAAGTATCTTCTGTCCCTACAATGAAATGAAGCTAGAAATAACGTGAAAACTGAAAAAAAAAAGTAAGTTTTAAACAAGCAATGGGTCAAAGAATAAATCACAAGGAAGTTAGAAAATACTTAGAGACAACTGAAAACATAACCACAACTTACCAAAAGCTATGTGATGCAGTGAAGATGTTCAGAGGGAAGTTTATACGTTAAAAATTCCTAATTTGGGGTGCCTGGGTGGCTCAGTCAGTTAAACATCCTACTCTTGATTTCAGCATCCAACTCTTGATTTCAGCTCAGGTCATGAGATGGAGCCCTGCTTTGGGCTCCAGGCTCAGAACAGAGTCTGCTTGTCCCTCTCCCTCCCCTTCTGCCCTTCCCCCACTCACTCACTGTCTCAAATAAATAAATCTTTTACAATAATGCCTACATTAAAAATGAAAGAGATCTCAAATTAATAACCAAATCTTGTACTTTGAGTAATGAGAAAAAGAGTAAATTAAACCCAAAGCTAATAGAAAGAAGAACATAATAAAGTTTAGAGTGGAGAGAAATGAAAAAGAGAATAGAAAAACAAAAGATGGTCTAGGACACCAACACTTGCTTCTTTGGAAAGATCAAAAAATTTGACAAATCTTTAGCTAGACTGACAAGGAAAAGAGAGAGAAGAGTCTAATTAATAAAATCAAAAATGAAAGTGGAAACATTACTATTAACCTTAGAGAAATAAAAAGATTATATACTTTTACATAAACGGAGAATACTACCAATAATTGTACAACAAAAATTCAGATGGCATAGATGAAATGGATTAGTTCCTAGAAACACATAAATTACTAGTATTGACCCAAAAAGAAATAAAAAATCTAAATAGGCCCATAGGTTTATAGTTCTGTTTAGTAAAGAGAATGATTTAGTAAGTAAGCAAATCTCTTCAACAAAATAAGTTCAGAACTGTATTTCTTCACTGGTGACTCCTACCGAATATTAAAAGAATTATCACCCATCTTTCTCAAATTTTTCCAAAAAACGGAAGAGGAGAAGACACTTCCTGACTCCTTCTATGAGGTCAACATTACCCTGATAACAAAATAAGATAAAAACTCCATTTGAGGGCGCCTGGGTGGCTCAGTGGGTTAAAGCCTCTGCCTTCGGCTCAGGTCATGATCCCAGGGTCCTGGGATCGAGCCCCGCATCTGGCTCTCTGCTCAGCAGGGAACCTGCTTCCTCCTCTCTCTCTGCCTGCCTCTCTGCCTACTTGTGATCTCTGTCTGTCAAATAAATAAATAAAATCTTTAAAAAAAAAACAAAACCCCATTTGAAACCAGAACTACCGACCAGTATCCCTTAGGAATACAGATGCAAAAATCGTCAACATTATTACCATCTTATAATGTTGTTTAGTGAAGATGGGGACTACACTTACTATGATGAGCACTGAGAAATGTATAGAATTGTTGAATCATTATATTTTACACCTGAAACTAATAAAACACTGTATGCTAATTATACTTCAATTTTAAAAAAGAATAAATTAGAGATTAACAACATAAGCATATTACCTAGCCAAATGACAAAACAGGCCAGAAGAATAAACAAAAGGATTTAACATGGTTCTGGGACTGGGGGCATGGAGGGATAAGGCAGAAGCCTGACTTTTTCGTTATTTTTGTTATAAGCCTTTTAACACTTTGTAATTTTTTTAAATCTATATTTTAATATTTATTTTGATAAAATACATTTTGAATATAAATAAGACCCTTTTTAAAAAAGAAAAATCCTCAACAAAATACAAGCACACTGAATCAAACAGCATATTCAAAGGATTATATGCAACGAACAAGGGAAATCTATCTCAGGAATGTAAAGGCAGTTCACCACAGGAAAATCAATATATGCACTATACCACATTAACAGTCAAGAAAAAAAACCCACATGATAAGCTCAATTGATGCTGAAAAAGTATTTGATATAATCCAAAATGCTGTCATGATTTAAAAAAAAACACTCATAAAACTAGGACTAGAAGAGAACATCCTCAACATGATAAATGGTATTTATGAAAAACACAGTTAGTATCTTACTCAATGGTGAAAGATCGTTGTTCATATAGGATCATGTTATCCACAAATATAGGTAGTTTTACCTCTTCCTTTCCCTTTGATGACTTTTATTTCTTTGCATTAGCAAATTTCTCTGGCTAGAACTTCCAACACAAAGTTGAACAGCGTGGGTAAAGCAGGCTTTACAAGCGGAGCTGATTGCACGCACCAAGGCACTACAGATGGCCAAAGGTAAAACTGCCAACATCTATAGGGACAGCAGGTATGCCTTTGCTACTCTCCTTATACATGGGGCTATTTATAAAGAAAGGGGCCTATTAACATCAGAAGGAAAGGGAATTAAAAACAGAGGTGCTGTTCAACTTTGTGTTGGAAGTTCTAGCCAGAGAAATTAGCTAATGCAAAGAAGTAAAAGTCATCAAAGGGAAAGGAAGAGGTAAAACTACCTATATTTGTGGATAACATGATCCTATATGTACAAAATACAAAGAATTCTTTAAAAAAATCATGGAGCTATTAAGTCATTTCAGCAAAGTTGCAGGATATCAGATGTACACACACAAAAAAAATTACTGGTCTTCCTATACATTAGCAATGAACAACCAAAAGGGAAATTTTTTCAAAACCCCAAATCTCCATTTAAAATAGCATCCAAGGGACGCCTGGGTGGCTCAGTTGGTTAAGCGGCTGCCTTCGGCTCAGGTCATGGTCCCAGCGTCCTGGGATCGAGTCCCACATCGGGCTCCTTGCTCAGCAGGGAGCCTGCTTCTCCCTCTGCCTCTGCCTGCCTCTCTGTCTGCCTGTGCTCGCTCTCTAACTAATAAATAAATAAAATCTTAAAAATAATAAAAATAAAAATAATAAAATAAAATAGCATCCAAAATAGGGGTGCCTGGGTGGCATAACCAGTTAAGCATCTAACTCAGGTTGTGATCTCAGGGTTGTGGGAATAAGTCCCATATCAGGCTCCATACTCAGTGCATAGTCAGCTTGAGATTCTCTTGCCCTCTCCCTCTGCCACTCCCAATTATGCTCTCTCTCTTTGTCACATAAATAAATCTCTTTAAAAATAATAAAATATAGCATCCAAAATAGTAAAATATCTAAGAAAAAATTAAGGAGCTAAAAGATTTGTGCACTGAAAACAATGCATTGCTTAAAGAAGCTAAGGAAAACCTAAATAAATGGGAAAATGTTCCATGTTTATGGATTAGAAAACTTAATATTGAGGTCACAGTACTATCCTAAACAGTCAATACCATCCCCATAAAACTGGCTTTCATTTGTATTTTGTTGACATTTTGCACTTATATTCACAAGATATATTGATCTATAATATTCTTTCCTGTGATTTTTCTTCAGGGTAATATTAGCCTCAGAATGAGTTGGGAATTATTCTCTTGTGCTTTTGGAAAGTTTGTGGGAACTGATATTAATTTGTAATTAAATATTTGGTAATTCACAACTGAAACCATTTTTTCCTGCACTTTTCTTTGTAGGAGGTTTTTAAAATTATTACTATTACAGTCTCATACTTGTTATAGCTTTATTTGCATTTGATGGTTCTTCCTAAGTCAGTTGATAGTGTGTCTTTCTCAAATCTGTACATTCAATACAGGTCATCTAATTTTTTACACATAGTTGTTCATAATATCCTCTTACACTCCTTTGCATTTTTGTAAAGTCAGGAGCATTGACTCTACTATATTCTTGAGTCTATTAATTTATATCTATATTTTTCTTAGCCAGTGTATCTGAAAGTTCATTACTTTTGTTGATCTTTCCAAACATTTAGTTTTGTTGATTTCCTCTACTTTCTAATTAATCTCTATTATGTTAATTTCCATTCTAATCTAGATTATTTTCTTTCTTCTTCCTGCTTAAGGTTTTTTAGGTTTTTATTTAAATTCCAGTCAGTTAAAATACAATGTAATATTAGTTTCAGGTGTACAGTACACCCACGAACCCTCTCCTAACCACCAGTTTGTTCACTACAGTTAAGAGTCTGTTTCTTGGTTTACCTCTTGTTTTTCCCTTTTCTCACTTTTTTCATTTCTTAAATTCCACATGCAAGTGAAATCATATGGTATTTGTTTTTCTCTGACTTTGCTTAGCATAATACTTTGTAGCTCCATCCATGTCTTTGCAAATGGCAAGATTTCATTTTTTATGGCTGAAAAATATTCCACTGTGTGTGTGTGTGTGTGTGTGTACACATATACATACACCTCTTTTTTATCCATTCATCAGTGGATGGACACTTGGGCAATTTCCATAATTTGGCTATTGTAAATAATGCTGCAGTAAACATAGGGATGCATGTATCCCTTTGCATTAGTCTTTTTGTATTATTTTAGTAAATACCTAGTAATGCAATTACTGGGTGGTAGGGTAGCTCTATTTTTAATTTTTGAGGAACCTCCATACTGTTTTCCGGAGTGGCTATACCAGTTTGCATTCTCACCAGAGTGCAAGAAGTTTCCCCTTTCTCCACATCCTTGCAAATACCTGTTATTTCTTTTGTTGTTGACTTTAGCCATTCTGAAAGGTATGAGGTGATACCTCATTGTAGTTTTGATTTAGATCTCCCTGATGATGAGTGATACTGAACATCTCATGTGTCTGTTGGCCATCTGTATGTCTTCTTTGGGAAAAAATGTCTATTCATATCTTCTGCCCACTTTTAAATTGGATTATTCATTTTTGGAGTGTTGAGCTTTATAAGTTCTTTAGAGATTTTAGATTCTAACCCTTTATCAACTATGTCATTTGCAAATATCTTCTCCTATTTGATAGGTTACCTTTTAGTTTTATTATTTCCTTCACTGTACAGAAGCTTTTTATTTTGATGTAGTCCCAATAGTTTATTTTTGCTTTTGTTTCTTATGCCTCCAGAGACATTTCCAGAAAGCAGTTGCTATGGCTGATGTCAGAGAAGTTACTGCCTGTGTTCTCCTCTAGAATCTCTAGAATTTTGGTGGTTTTCTGTCTCACACTTAGGTCTTCCATCCCTTTTGAATTTATTTTTGTGTCTGGTGTAAGAACATGGTCCAGTTTCATTCTTCTACATGTTACTGTCCAGTTTCCCCAGCACTATTTGTTGAAGAGAATTTTCCCCATTGGATATTATTTCCTGCTGTGTTGAAGATTAATTGGCCATATAGCTATGGGTTCATTTCTGGGTTTTCTATCCTATTCTGTTAATCTACGTGTCCATTTTTGTGCCAGTACCATGTTTTAATTACTACAGCTTTGTAATATAACTTGAAGTCCAGAACTGTGATACTTCCAGATTTGCTTTTCTTTTTCAAGTCTAGCTACTCAGGGTCTTTTTTGGTTCAATACAAATTTTTGAATTGTTTGTTCTAGTGCTGTGAAAAAAGCTGTTGGTATTTTGTGAAGATTGCACTAAATGTGTAGATTGTTCTTCCAATCTACATGGAATAGAGCATATAATGGAAAGAGCATGGAATATCTTTCCATTTGTGTCATCTTCAGTTTCTTTCATCGGTGTTTTATAGTTTTCAGAGTATAAGTCTTCCCCTTCCTTGCTTAGGTTTATTCCCAGGTAGCTTATTATTTCTGGTGCAATTGTAAATGTGATTGAGTCCTAATTTCTCTTTCTGGTGCATCATTATTGGTATATAGAAATGTGACCGATTTCTGTACATTGATTTTGTATCCTGTGACTTTAGTGAATTTCTTTATCAGTTCTAGCAGTTCTTTGGTGGATTCTTTGGGATTTTCTATTAAGAGTATCATGTCATCTGCAAATAGTGAAAGTTTTACTTCTTCCTTGCCAATTTGGATGCCCTTTACTTCTTTTTTGTTGTCTAACTGCTGAGGCTAGGTTTTCCAGTACTCTGTTAAATAGAAGTGGTGAGAGTGAACATCCCTGTACTATTACTGACCATAGAGGAAAAGCTCTGTTCTTCCCCATTGAGGATGATATTAGGTGTGGGTTTTTCATATATGGCCTTTATTCTGTTGATGTATGTTCTCTCTAGACCCACTTTGTTGAGGGTCTCTATCATGAGTGAATGCTGTACTTTGTCAGATGTTTTTTTCTGCATCTATTGAAACGATCATATGTTTCTTATCCTTTCTTTTATTCATGTGGTATATCATGTTGACTGATTTGTGAATATTGACCCCCCCCTCTTGCAATCCAGGAATAAATACCTGATCGTGGTGATTTTTTTAATGTATTGTTGGATTCTGCGGCACCTGGGTGGCTCAGTGGGCTAAGCCTATGCCTTCGGCTCAGGTAATGATCTCAGGGTCCTGGGATCGAGCCCCATATTGGGCTCTCTGCTCAGTGGGGAACCTGCTTCCCCCCTCTCTCTACTTGTCTCTTTGCCTACTTGTGATCTCTCTCTCTCTCTCTGTCAAATAAATAAATAAATAAATGTATTGTTGGATTCTATTTGCTAATATTTCATTAAAAATTTTTGCACCAATTTTCACCAGGGATAATGGCCTATAGTTCTCCTTTTTTAGTGGAGTATCTATTTGGTTTTAATGTTAGGGTAATGCTGAACTCATAGAATGAATTTGGAAGCTTTCCTTACTTTTCTGTTTTGTTTTTTTTTTAATAGTTCAAGTAAAACAGTATTAACTCTTTTTTAAATGTGTAGTAGAATTTGCCTGCAAAGCCATCTGGCCCTGACTTTTGTTTGTTTGTTGGGAAAGTTTTGATTACTGATTCAATATCTTTACTGGTTATCAGTCTGTTCAAGTTTTCTATTTCTTCCTGTTTCAGTTTTGGTAGTTTATATGTTTCTAGGAATTTATTCATTTCTTCCAGGTTGTCTAATTTGTTGGCATATAGTTCTCTTATAATTGTACTTCTGTGCTGTTGGCTCTGATTTCTCCTCGCTTATTTGTGATTTTATTTATTTGAGTCCTTTCTCTTTTCTTTTTGATAAGTCTAGCTAGAGGTTTATCAATTTTATTAACTTTTTCAATAAAACAACTCCTGGTTTCCTTGATCTGTTCTATTATCATTCAATTTTCTATATCATTTATTTATGCTCTATTCTTTATTATTGCCTTCCTTCTGCTGACTTTGGGCTTCTTTTGTTTTTCTTTTCTAGCTTCTTTAGGTGTAAGGTTAAGTTGTTAATTTGAGATTTTTCTTTCTTCTTGAGGTAAGTGTGTTTTGCTATATATTTCCTTCTTAAGGTCATATTTGCTGCATCCAAAAGGTTTTTTACTATTGTGTTTTCATTTTTATTTCTTTTAGTGTATTTTTTTTTACCCAAAGATCATCTTTTTAGCCATTTTATTTTTTTTTTAATTTTTTTTTCAGATTTTATTTATTTATTAGTTAGAGAGAGAGAGAGCGAGCACAGGCAGACAGAGAGGCAGGCAGAGGCAGAAGCAGGCTCCCTGCCGAGCAAGGAGCCCGATGTGGGACTCGATCCCAGGACGCTGGGATCATGACCTGAGCCGAAGGCAGCTGCTTAACCAACTGAGCCACCCAGGCGTCCCTTTTTAGCCATTTTAAAATGAGACTGTATTTCAGGAAGAAAAGTCTTAAGTAGATTATGAAGTATATTCCAGGTAATTTTTCTCAACAGATTCTTATCAGCTTTATAGTAACTAGAAATTCCTCTCACATTTGTCAAATGGTTTTCCAAAAGGATTATTTTTAAATGAAATAGTTTTTACTGTTTTACTTTTTATTGTTCTAGGTTGTGTCAGGAGCTGTTAATATGATGAGTGTCAATCACACTGTTAAATACACTGGCAAAACAAACTGAACAAAAGGCAACATGAAACCAGGAAATGAAATTCCTGTACATGCGTACAGTGTTATCAAGAATGATAAGTATGCATTCAGTCAATAATATTTGTGAGAAAAATCTCAACATTTCATTGAGCTGTGTTTTGGAATGTGAGAGAAAAATAAGTAGAGGCCAACAACCATTATATCGCGAGTCTTTTTTTTTTTTTAAGATTTTATTTATTTGACAGAGAGAGATCACAAGTAGGCAGAGAGGCAGGCAGAGAGAGAGAGGGGGAAGCAGGCTCCCTGCTGAACAGAGAGCCTGATGCGGGGGCTCGATCCCAGGACCCTGAGATCATGACCTGAGCTGAAGGCAGCGGCTTAACCCACTGAGCCACCCAGGTGCCCTATATCGGGAGTCTTACCAAAGACTTTAGCATGGTTTCTGTGTCTCCATAACATTCTTTTTTATTTGACAATAATATTTTTCACCTTCCTTAAGTGTTTCATGTTCACTGATTTTTCTTTCATCATAATTGTTTGGTCTAGCTTTATAGATTTCACGTTTTCTTGATTTTCTTTTGTTTTGTGCAGTAAATCTCCTTTAGATTAAAATTAAAATCTAATTGTTTTAATTTTTGAGAGAAGCTTTTGGATTTTAACACATTTCCCTGGATCTATTGATTTTCCTCTAATTATGTATCCTTACAAAGAAGTGTCTAGGCATGCAAAATATTCTTTCATCATCAATAAAGTTCATTTAAGATGAATCTCTTAGAAAGTAGACTGGGACTTGGCCAAATTCTAAAGCAAGGGAAAATGGGGGGAAATGTATTCACTAAATAGTTTTCCTTCTAACTTGGAAATCTAGTTCATTGACAGAAGTATGGAGAGAGTCAAAAACAAGAGACTGCCCAGCAGGGAGTTTCATGTCTGTACAGAAAAACCTCTTCTTTATTTTTTGCCAGGGATTTTCATGTCAGGGAACAATGTTCAACTCTCAGCCCAGCCCTGCCATTACTTTCACAGAGACTGTTGTTTAGCACAGGAGCTTTTGCCAGGAATAATTGTAGGTGCAATAGGTGGTACTACTGGACTGCAGGTTGTGTTGGTTTGGCCTCATTGTTAAGGGGAAAGTCAAGGTAGTATGCTCTGACCTCCACAGCATGCTTGCATCTGCAGGTATTGTTTTGTTATAGACATACTGCTCTTGTATTAGAAGTGCTTCAAAAGTTAGCCCCATGTCTTTCTTTAAATAGATCACATTTGTACTGTATGGAGAAGAAATTGACATTTACCCTCCCCTAGTCTCTAGCATTAATACATTTTCAATCCATTCACATATACCTTTAGTCATTGTGTTAGCTTTCTATGGCTGCTATAACAAATTACCAAAAACTGGATGGCTAATTCAACACACTTGATTCTCCTACAGTTGTGAGGGCCAGAAATTTGACATGGGTTTCAGGAGACCAAAATCAAGATGTCCGCTAGGCTCTGCTCACATTGAAGGCTCTGTGGGCAAATCCAGTCGTTGTGTTTTCTGGCTACTAGAGGCTGTCCTTTTACCTGGGCTCATACCACCATATTATATTGCATTTCCTTCGCCCTATTCCATCATCACATAGCCTCCTTCCTCTTCTATCTTAAAATCTCTTTCTGCCTCACTCTTATAAGGACACCTGTTATGTCATTTAGGGTTCACTCAGATAATTCAGAGAATCTTCCCATCTCAAGATCCTTAATTCAATCACATGAGCAAATTCCTTTTTTGCCATATAGGGTAACATTCACCGGTTCCAGGAATGAGTAGCTGGATATATTTGAGGGCCATTATTCAGCATATTGCAGTCATTTAAATGGAAATTCAGAAAAGCAACTATTAGATTTTTTTTAATTTTTTTAAGATTTTATTTATTTATTTGGCAGACAGAGATCACAAGTAGGCAGAGAGGCAGGCAGAGAGAGAGGAAGGGAAGCAGGCTCCCCGCTGAGCAGAGAGCCCGATGGGGGGCTCGATCCCAGGACTCTGGGATCATGACCTGAGCCGAAGGCAGAGGCTTTAACCCACTGAGCCACCCAGGCACCCTGCAA
>ML097864.1:0-11523 GCA_003697995.1 Taxidea taxus jeffersonii
GGGGAGACCGAATCCTCAAGCAGACTCCCCTCTGAGTGTGGCGCCCGCCTTGGGGTCGATCTCACAACCCTGAGATCATGACCTGAGCCGAAACCAAGAGTTGGATGCTTAACGGACTGAGCCACCTGGGCGCCCCCTCACTTTCATGTCTTTACATAGAAATAGATCAGTTGGCAGAAAACAGGCTTCTTGCTGGTAGCTGATGATACTCAATGAACATTCTTCCCCAATTTTCCATTCTGTGGTAGACTGAGCAGCTTGTTGCTCCTAATTTTTCTTCACCTCCCCTGCTGTGATCTTAATTTCCTAACTCCCTAAAACTTTTCATGCATGTCAGAAACTCTGGTGGGTGGTTCTCTCCATGCGAGATTCTCTGCTCATGGACTTGCAAACGATGTTCATTGGCCTTCCTTTATAACAATGTATATCTCATTTTTCGCAGTTGCATTCTTACTGTGGACTCAAGCAGTGATGAAGAGTTTGAGCCCTGTAAGTAGCATCCCTTCAAAGTGGTAAAATCCGTTTCAAGGCATAACTTAACCCTGTCTTTGTGAAGATGACTAAAATGTGGTTTGGGACATTTGGTGTGAGCTGGTTCAGGGTCTGTCTCCTCTAGGGCCTCTCTCCAGATTGGTGAGATGAAGGTCATTTCCCTGCTATTAGGAGTAGAGGCAGTTCTTTGGGCTTGGTTTGCCACCTTGACCTTTTTCTTTCTAGGCATCCTGACTTTTATTTCCTCTCTAGCTCACATAGGGTGGGGGGATATAAGTCTCCCATGGATTTTAACCAGTCCTAACTTCTGGACGTGGACTTTAGGGAGTTAAAGATGTGGGTAACCAGGCTTGTATCCTCCTTCAGATGTTTCCTGACACACTCTTTCCTTCTCTGATTTAGTTGGAACCAAAAAGAAGGAGCAGAAGAGGAACTTTAGGTGAGTAGGAAAATTAGAAATTTGACATTTGTTGAGGAATGATGTTGTGGGTAAGAAGATTGACAAATAAACAACACATTTCCTCTCTGAGCAGTATGTTCAGGGTCATAGTAGGTATCTGATCTCACAGCTGGGTTCCGAGTATTAGATCTTTTTGCCAGGCCTCTTATCTAATTGGTCACTTTCTTTCTTGGAATGTCTTTGTGATTGATTTGTCCTCTAATTTCCACTCTCCACTCCTCAGGCCCTTAGGGCCCATGTGCCAGACTGTAGGAGGTGCTAAGAAAATTTACAGGAATAAATCCAAAATAGGATGCTAGGTAACTGATGTTTCCACATTGACTCCTTGAATTATCATAGCAGGTGTGTTGAAACATGGTTTACATAATGGCAAAATTCACCCTTTGAGATGTACGGTTTGGTGAAATTTGACAAATGTATATGGTAGTGTAAACATTACCACAATCAGAGGAGATGCAGGATCTTTTCATCACTGCCATTTACATTTTATTTTATTCTTTAATTTTGAAATTTCTGTGTTTTAACAATATTTTTATGTTTATATATATTTATTTGTGAGTAAAGCAATAGAAGTTTATTAAGTGAAAATAGAAAAAGCTCTCAAGAATGAGAGGGGTCCTGACAGGGTTGCCCTATTTTTTTCTTTTTTCTTTTTATCTTTCTGGAGACTTTGTTGTTTTTGTTTGTTTGTTTTGTTTTTGGGTAATCTCTACACGCAATGTGGGGCTCAAACTTTGAACCCCAAGATCAAGAGTCGCTCGCTCCTTCGACTGAGCCAGTCAGGCACCCCCTACAGTATTTTTATTTGTAATTGTAAACATGTTTAATTTTAATTCCAATACAGTTAACATGCAGTGTACTGTTAGTTTCAGGTGTACGAGAAGGTGATTCAGCACTTCTGTCCATCATCCGGCACTCGTCACGGTCATCATTTAGGTTTCAGATGCTTTATTGTAGTTTCTTTGTGGCTTCCCTTATTATACACAATAAAATCCTTACTTGGTAATACATTTAAATGTCCAATTTTTAAATAGAAAAATTGGTTTCTTCCTGCCTCCTTGGGATAGATGTTGAACAAATACGTAGAGAAAATGTTCTAATGGGTCTGCTGGGAATGCCCACAGCTCTTGGTCTAGTCCCTGGAGGCTGCTCTGAGTGGGATTTTGGAGGAAGGGTGAAACTGGGGAAGGAAGGAGCTTGCCGTTTTTCAGTTTTCCTTGAACTGAGTTCAGTTCTGGGCCCGTGTAAGTGGAGGGGCCACTAGGCAGGGTCGATCCTCAAAACATTTAACGACCAGTTGGGTACAGACGGGGATCAGTCACGATGACTGCCAGACCCGTCAGAACAGATGCCATCAATAAACACTGGGCAGGGCTATTCCTGCACGTGTGCGCTGCAAGTCAGCCCTACCCACAGGATACCAGGTAGGAGGTTGGAATTGTGGAGCTAGAAGTCAGGCGCACAGTTGGGCTGGATATAATGGCTTGCGTTGGTGGATAGGTGACATCCACGAAGTTGTTAGGAATTGATTAACTTGGTGTGAAGGCACTGTGGAGAAAGCCTGGGAGTGAGCTGAGGAAGAGCAGTTAGTGAGAAGGAGTGGATAGAGGGGCAGGAAGAGAACCAAAACAGAACAGTAGCTTGGAAATCCCAAAAAGAGTTTTAAGGAGAGCCAAGGCCCCTCAACCTGGCAGCTTAAACATGAATACGGTGGAAGTGGATTAGTGGATTTGTGACTGTAACAGGTAAAGATAAAGGAAAATGGCCACTAACTGATAGAAATTAACATTTGCCTAGTCCATTTTTGCCCTGCACCAGAACTGTTAGTATACATGCCTTCGGACAGCCCATTTCACTCAGTACTTGACAGATAGCTCCTTTAGCAAGGATAGATCCAGATTTAATGATTTGGTAGAAAGACGGAAAATCAGGAATAACGATTGAGTAGTTCTGAAGAAGGGGAACAGGAACGGAACATTTTCAGGTGCTCATGTTCATGGTGGAGGAGTTAGGAAAGGCCGTGAAAAGAAGAACGTATCGCTGACGTTTCACTGTTGTTTTTCCCTGTCTCCTCACTCAGCTATGTGGTGATTGATTCTGACTCTGAAGATGAATACTTCAGTGATAATGTCAGAGCTCACATATCTGACATCAGCAGCGAAGGCAAGTATACTCGTAACTGAGGGAAGTAGCCGAGATCGGCATCCCCATCACACAGTGGTTTTTAGGATACGCGTCAGGATATGCGTCAGCAAATGTTCGATTCTGGCACCCACTTAGTAGCAGGTGCCACCGTTTCTTCCCTCATGGGTGCTGGATATGGATATGGCCGGATTCCCTACACACACCCCCTCCCTGGTGAATTTCCAAACATAGCAGCAACTGTCCTAGGCACTTTAGACCTTGGTGATCCCCCTCCGTAGAGTTCTGACCCACCGACATACAGGGTTCCCCTCCTACCTATATATAGGGACCAGGGCTGGGGAGGAAAGGAGCTGACACTAGGAAGGTATGAAGGCTGCTCAGCTCCTCTCCCCTCCCTCCCCCCGCGCCCATCCCCTCCACTCCTTTCTTCCTCCTCTGTGTGTGGGAATGACAGAGAGAGTGAAGGTGAGAGGCATGGCCTCATTCTTTCCAGCTGGGGAGAGACTTAGCTAGGTAATGGTGCTGAGTCATCCCACTGTGACTTCTCGGGGAAACCCTTGTTTTCTCCAGCTAGCTGTTTGTCTTTGCCTTTCCCCATTCTGTGTATATTTTCTGGAGATTTCTGTCCTTCTTGGAGCCCATTTCCCACAGCTGTTCTTTGCCCCTTTGGTTTCAGAAGCTCTTTTAAAAACCTTTACAGGGACAGGGAGCTATACTCGCAGTTTGGAACCTATTCAGTGGGGGCTGAAAAGTAGGAAGATGAGGAGCTTTTTCTTTTTAATTTCAGATTTCATTTATTTACTTAATTATCTCAGAGAGCAGGGGAGGAGCAGAGGGAGAGGGACAAGCAGACTCCTTGCTGAGTGTGGAGCCTGATGTGGGGCTCGATCTCACAACCCCCAAGACAATGACCTGAGTCGAAATCAAGAGTCAGATGCTTAACGGACTGAGCCACCTGGGCGCCCCAAGACTAGGAGCCTCTTTGGCCTTAGGGATGGTAATTTATTGATCTTTGTTTGCTTCTGACAAAGATAGGGCACGACACATAGGCCTCTCCTTAAGGTACCTGCACCCTTAAAGTGTTGGCTGCTTCTTTGGTAACTACCAAAGAGCTACCATTGGCCAGAGTTTCCTGGCTAACCTGGGTTATAAGAGCAGGGAAAGGAGAGGTGGTTTGGAACCCTAGTCTGCTACTGTTCTGCTAGCTGTCCCCTCTCCATGACTTTTCCTGTGGTTTTTGTCTTCCTCTGACTGACTTGTTTTCACTTAGCAAGACACACTCTAGCTCCATCCACGTCAGAGAACAGTATGGAGGTTCCTCAGAAAGTTAAAAATAGGGGTGCCTGGGTGGCTCAGTTGGTTGAGCAGCTGTCTTTGGCTAAGGTCATGATCCCGGGGTCCCAGAATCGAGTCCTGCATCGGGCTCCCAGCTCCGTGGGGAACCTGCTTATGCTCTCTGTCACTCTCTCTCTTTCTAATAAATAAAATCTTTTTTTTCTAATAAATAAAATCTTTTAAAAAAAGGAAGTTAAAAATAGACCAATCCAGCAATTGCACTCCTAGGTATTTACCCAAAGGATAGAAAAATACAGATTCGAGAGGGTGCGTGCACCCCAATGTTTGTAGTAGCACACTCAACAACCAGGTAACAGATTCTTAACTGGGATTCTGAACGTCCTTGTTTCCAGCTTGCTTCATTTGTGCCCAATAATCTGAAGTTGAGTGTGCAGGGTGGGCAGAGGGAGTATATGAATGTGTGACCGTGTCTCATGAATTTCAGATGAGATTCTGGATGTGTTATCAGACACCGAGGAGCCGCCAATAGTTATTACCGATGATGACAGTGATTTTGAGGGCCCTGTGCTCATAATAGACGAGGATTCGTATGATCAGGGCCAAACTGCCTCAGAGGAAAAAGAGATGGAGGTCTTCAATGTCTCCCAAAGTGGTTCCTCTAATGATGCCAGGGAGCTGAATCTTGGTGAAAATCTGGGCCAGCCACCACGCGGTGCCGAAGCCGAGGTGGAGATTGCAGATGACAAGCCCGCACCTGTGGCGGAGCAGCCACGGAAGAGGAAGAGTAAGACCAAGAATATATGTGTGACACCTGGTAAGCCAGTCACCTCAAGGACACCCGACCTCCCAAATCCGCCCTGCTCTCCCCTCTCCCCGTGCGCCAGCCAGGCCTGTTTTGCCCTTGAGAGGTCTGTCCTGCCTACTGACCTTAGGCCTTTCAGCAGCTTCCTGGTGGCTGAGGGAGATAGCCATTCCAGGCAAAAAGATCTTTCTGGAAGTAGGGGAGGAACACCTGTGTCTTAGGAGCTGTCATTCCCTCAGTCTGGCACGCTTTTTCTCTGTGCTTTTCGTCCTGAGGAGATGCCATTTTTCTTGAGACCCAGCCCAATTGTCAGTTCCTATAGGAAGCCAGACATCAGAGAGGCTCCTCCCTCCTGGGTTCCAAAAGTTCTCAGACCCCGGCCCTGCTAAAGCACTTACCCAGCTGTCTTATGATGTATTTCTGAATCTGTCCCCCCCCCCCCCAGTGGACATGAGCCTCTGGGTGGGAGGACTCTTCTTTAGTTTTAAGTCTCTCCCAGGGTCTAGCCTGGTACTCGGCACATAGTCGATGTTTAATACTTTTTTTCAGTAAACGAATGAATGACACTGCTGTTACGGAAGTCTCTGGCTAGAGCGGTCGGCAGTAAACGGGGCTAACCAAAGAGGCACAGGCTGGGCTTGTCTGCTGAGTGAAAGTCTACCCTAGAATCTGAGCCGCTTCCTTGTATTGTTTTTTTAAAGATTTTATTTGAGGAGAGAGAAAAGGACAGGAACAGGGGCAGAGGGAGAGGGAGAAGCAGGCTCCCCGCCAAGCAGGGAGCCTGATGAGGGGTTCGATCCGAGGACCCTGAGAACATGACCTGAGCCCAAGGCAGACGCTTAACTGGCTGAGCCACCCAGGCTACCCCTGAGCCACTTCCTTAGGGCAAGTGCATGAGCTGTGCTACACTGTTCCTTATGCCGCCTGTGCCTCAGTTGCCCACACAATCTAACCTTTAGTGGCAGGCTCACATCACTTCATTATTAGGTCCTTGTACCTATGACAGCCTCATACCCAGCTTACTCTGCTGACAGCTCTGGAATTCACGCAGGGAGACTTTGTCACCAACGATGGAGAGTATGCAGGCTTCAGATCTTTTCTAGATGGTGCTCTGGGTGTGGCTGTGGGGGCTGCTCCTGGGTGCACCTTTCTTCCAGTTCCTGGATGGGCCCAGCTTTCAGGGTACAGACGAGCTATTATCTTTACAGCTGTGAGAGTCTCCAAAAGGCGTGCACCTTCAAAGAAGAAGCCCGATGCAGGGAAAATTGAAAAATGCAAGCCCGGGTACGTACTGTTTGTGTTCAGCTGCATGGGAATTAATGGTACCGTTGTCCCGTACATGTGAAGTGGTCCACTGTACCTGTGGGAGGGTCTTCCAGCGGATGAAGGAGTCTGGTGGGGGAGGGGACAAGTCTTCCTTCCCTGAGTTGGGGGGGCATAAATTGGGAGAAGGAGGAAGAGGGAGGAGAGGAGGAGGAGACACCCCACTGCTCCCCATCTCTTTTCATCCCCAGCAGAGCCCTGCACAAGCACCCCACCACAATTCCTGTGCTTCCCTGGGTGGGTCCAGAGCCCTTTGGCCCCCACATCGGTGCTGGCCTTTCCTTGGTCCTTAAACTCGGGTCAAAAACTGATGTGTAGCCAAACATGAGACTTTTCTTCAGGCTACATACTGCCTTGTTGCCACCAGTGAGCATGAAACCAAAGCAGTCACAGTGGAGATGGGGGGAAGGCAGAGTGGACACATCCCCATCCATTGGAATTGGGAGGGGGCATCAAGATTGCCTTTCAGGTTTTCACAGTGCTTTGGCTGCCTCCGGTTACTCCTACAGCTTGTTGATGTTCTTGAACATTTTGGAAGCTTAAACATCAGGGTGAAACTGATGGCTCATGGTGCCTTTATTTTTATTAGGCTGTGTGGAATTGGTCCTGAGAACAGCAGGTCACTTAGACCAAAGACATGTCAATACTTTAAAGGAAGCCAAAAACTGACACTATTTTTTTTTTTAACTTCAGATTGCAGGACGTTCTCACCTTTCCCCTTAAAAAGACGGTGTAGTAGGCATAATTTTCTTCGTTCTTCCTCGTGTTCAGGAGTCATACATACTTACATCCGAACTATCTTACAAGACAAGAAATGTGTTGGAAGGACTGTCTGCTTGTTTGGTTTTGGTTTTGTTTATACCTGGATTTTGAAGCAATAAACGCATCTTTTTTTTTAAAGATTTTATTTATTATTTGGCAGGGAGAAACACAGTGAGAGAGGGAACACAAGCAGGGGGAATGGGAGAGGGAGAAGCAGGCCTCCCGCTGGGCAGGGAGCCCGATGTGGGGCTCGATCCCAGGACCCTAGGATCATGACCTGAGCCGAAGGCAGACGCTTAATGACTGAGCCACCCAGGCGCCCCACAATAAATGCATCTTAAGGGGAGAAGAAGAACAACATGGCAGGCGCGGGCACAGCAGGGCCACTTGAGCCTGAGCTGGGAGGCATTCTCTGCTTCTGCGCTTGTCGCTCAGTGAAGTAGCTCTTGTCATTGGGCGTGTTCTCTCGCGGGTGGACCCGCGGCCGGCCAAGGTCTTCTCTGGGTTCCTAGATAACAGCCGTGAGCTGCCTTTGCTTCCAGGCGCCTGTGTCTTGGGCAGCTCCCAGGTTGCTTTGCTGTGGTGTGATGGAAGGAGGCCCGTCAGCTGCCCCTGGGTGGCAGTGTCCTCTGCATCAGCCCAGGGAGGCTAGTGTGGACTCCTCACGGTTGCCTTGGCGCTTCCTGTGGTAGTCTGTGGGCTTCCTGATGTGCCTCGCCTTGTTCCTGTGCAGGCTGCTCGCTGGTCATGGCGTCTGATGTACCCATTTGGGGTCTTGCTGGTTCCTCTGATGTGGAGGTACTCTGCCTGCAAGTGAAGTGGCAGAGGCATCCAGGGGAAGGCAGGCCAAGCCACAAGGCCTGCTTGACATAGGTGCCAATGGCGGGGGGGGGGGGGGGGAGGTTCCCCCTTCTCTGCTGAGGTCTGCAGATTGTTTGGGTTTTCATCTACTACCTTTTCGGATGCAAATTTGCTTTCAGAACAAAGTAATTTGAGGCAGACCATGTTCTTCACCAGTCTCAGGCTCTAGGGGATGAGGACCCTGACTTGAGCTGCCTTGGCCTGATTTTGTTCTGATTTCCTCTCTCCACCCTAGCCCTCTCCCAGATGGCTTCTTTTGTGACTTCGGGATTCATGAGTGTCCCGGCAAAATCCCCATCTCAGGAGTTCTGTGAAGTCATAGACTCAGCTTATGTGCGTTTGCTCCTATTTTCATCTGTGCAGCTCGGTGGACCTGTGGGCAGTTGTGGCCAGGATGAAAGGGTGAAATGAATTGTTATTACAAGTGTGAGTCCTCCATATGCTTAGCACTATTCTTTGTGCAGTGCAATTAGACCTCAAAAGATGGGGCGGCAGTAGGGGTCTAATGGGAAAGACCCTGAGATTTGGGTCCAAAGATCCAGGGTCTCTGTGAACTTTGGGAAAGTCACCTAACCTCGGACCTTCAGTTCCTCATCTGCCAAGTAGACATCATGGGAGTAGTAATCGCTTCTTTGGAGGGTGTTGGTGAGGATTAAATAAGATAAGGCAACAAGAAGTTCTCTGCAAAGGAGAAAGCACTACACGGATGGGGGTTCTCAGGAGAGCTGGAGACATCATTCTAGGGCTCATGGGCGAATCAGTTGTGCCCAACCATGAACAGACTGCGGGAAATCACAGTTCCTGTCCAGAGAACGTTTAACTTGCCCACCTTGGCCATGGTGCAAATGGTAGCTGGAGACAGAGTTTGGGGCCCGATTGACCTGGGCCTTGAATGGCCAGGCTACACAGTCATGGCAAGCTGGGGAGGGACGGAATAGTGTGGGGGTTGGGGTGGGGGAAGAAAGAAAGAAAAAGGGCCTGGAGGGGAGGAACACAGAGGAACACTGTAGCAGCAAGGCCCAGAGGGGAGAGGGACCTAAACTAGACTGGTGACCGTGCGGTGCAAAGGAGGTCTGGCTGGAAGAGATGTGAAGGAGGTTATGGTCTTTGAGCTTATTTGAATATGGGGCGAGGGAGAAAATGGATTTTAAGATGTCTCTGAGGTTTTCAGCCTGGTATAACAGAAGTCCAGTAACAAAACACTGAGCAGGGGACATACTCAGGTTAATCAGTTGGCGGTGTGCGTGGTGACCTTGTCAACTCAGAACTGGATCCCCCAGGAGAGAGCTCAAGACTGTGGATACAGGAGTGGGATCACTCCTGCTGAGGTTGAAGCCATGGGCTTCACATCTCTGAGAATGCAAATAGCGAAAAGAAAAAGCCTATGCATGGAACTTTGGGGACTGCTCTCCTACAAGGAGCTGGAAGGAAGAGGGACCGGCACCTTTTCCAAGTCTCTCTGGATATGACCTGTATATGTGCACTTCTCTCATTTCTTCCTCCAGCCGCACATAACTCAGTTGAACTTACCTTTGCAGGAAAGCAACGTGCAAAATACCTGGATGTTTCCTGCGTGACCTGGAAAATGCAAAGCAGTATTCCGGGAGGAAATTCAAGCAAAATAAGGACAGCCTGGTTCAGAAAATCTACACCCTGTTTAACAGCTCAGTGTTTAATAAAAAGGTATTGATGAATGAGCACCAGATGAGCGCCTGCTGGATGCATGGTGCTCTTAGGAGCTGTGAGGTGTGCGGATGTGTTAGCTGTGTATTTCTGGCTCTGGAGAAGTGTCAGCTTACGTGGAGAGATGACGCAGTTATAGGTGAAAGAAATCACGCGTGTTTGTGGCTAATCATCTATGGTAGACTGCTACCAGCACAGGAGATCAGCAGAGGCAGAAAAATCACTGAGAGCCCCTAGTGGTCAGGAAATAATTTTGCCTGCAGGAAGTAAGACTTCTGGTTCTTGAGGGATGGTAGGCAGAGAGAGAGAAGCAGTTGTGTGTGGGGGGTTGGGAGAAGGCGTATGCTGATCCTTGAGTATCTGGAAAGAGAGGCTTTATGTTGAAGGATAATGGGAAGGAGCGCTGTGAGCCTGGGCAAGTCACTTATCTCCTCTTTGCCTCAGTTTCCTTATCTGTAAAATGGGAACGATAATAGTACCTGCTACTTCATACAATTGTTCTTTTTTAAAGTTACTATTTATTTGTCAGAGAGAGAGTGCCCGAGCAGGAGGAGGGGCACAGGGAGAGGGAGAAGCAGACTACCCTGCTGAGCAGGGAGCCTGAAGCAGGGCTTGATCCCAGGACCCCGGGATCATGACCCAAGGTGAAGGCAGGTGTGTAACTGATGGAGCCCCCCAGGTGCCCCCACAGAATTATTGTTAGGCCTAGGGAAGGTAATACTCTTTAAGTGTCTAGAACAGAGCCTCAGCGGTTGTTAGGATTTTCAGACTTTTATTATTTCTGCTGACACAACCAGGTTCCCTAGCTTTTGGGGAAGTCACTCCTCATGACAGTGGTGTTACATCACATAGCTGATGAGGGGACTGAGGTGCATGTGCAGTTTCACCTCTGCGTTCTTATGCTGTTGGGGGGAGGGGGCTCCGTCTCCTGCCTCAGTGGGATTTGCCCTTCTCTTCTTGGCTGCCCCTGACCTGTGTCCCCATGTGGGGCAGTTCAGGTCCTATGTGTGTGTGCCCTCAGCCATCTCCCTTGTGTCCTGATGGCCTGTGCATCATTTTCACCTGGGCTTCAGCCTGGCTTTTACTCTCCCCAGAATGTTTAGATATACAGAACTTTTCTTTCTTTCTTTCTTTTTTAAGATTTTGTTTATTTATTTGAGAGAGAGATCACAAGCAGGGGGAGGGAGCAGAGGCAGAGGGAGAAGCAGACTCTCCGTGGGGAGTTTGAATGCGGGGCTCGATTCCAGGACCCTGGGATCATGACCTGAGCCAAAGGCAAACACTTAACCCACTGAGCCACCCAGGTGCTCCCCTTGCAGGGCTCTTGAGTGAATAGTCTTTGGTCTGCTTGAAGCTGCTTGCTGACTCACTTTGCTCGCTGTTTTGTTCTCAGCTGCCAGAGAAAATTGATATTGGCTGGAATAAAAAGATGCTGAGGACTGCTGGCTTATGCACCACCGGCGAGACCCGTTACCCGAAGAAGCAGCGTTATGCGAAGATCGAGATTTCCCTGAAAGTCTGCGACTCCGCAGGTGACGGCAGCTTTCTGGCTGCACCCTTTCCTTGTGTAGTGACTCTTACATACTGGTGTTTCCTGACAGCCTGTGCCACAGCTTTACCTGTCCTTCCTGGGTAGCTGGGCCTACTGCGCCTTGCTCCGGGGGCATTAACTTCTTTTTTTTAGAATTTTCGGGACAGA
>ML097864.1:11623-35007 GCA_003697995.1 Taxidea taxus jeffersonii
CTCAGAGGACATGATTATCGGCTTGGCCGTCTTTCCATTAGGCTAACTGTCTCTCTGTAGGTAGTTCCCCTGTTGCCAGCGGCGGTGTCTCCATTCATCCGGTAACTAAGGTTCAAGGTCTCACCCCCATAGCTAGCCAATCACCAGATCTTCAAAATGACCCTCCTATCCTCGTTCCTTTGCCTCTGCCCAGGTGTGGGGCCCTGTCACCTCACTCTTCATCTTGCTCCATTCAGTTTCCAGCACACCACCGCATTGCTTTCCTACTTAGCCACCTGGGGCTTGTGCGTGGCTGGGTCGAGGGTCTTGGGTGGTTGAGGGGCAGACTGGAGGGCAGTGGTTCAGGTGCTAATGATTTCTTTCCATCCCTCTTCCAAGACCGTCTCCGGGACACTTTGATCCATGAGATATGCCACGCAGCCTCTTGGCTGCTTGATGGTGTCCGTGACTCTCATGGGGATGCGTGGAAGTATTACGCCAAGAAATCGAACATGGTGCACCCGGAGCTGCCCATGGTCACCCGCTGCCATAACTATAAGATTAACTACAGGATCCATTATGAATGTACTCGGTGCAAAACTAGGTAAGACCCTCCGCCTCCGACTTCTCTTCGGTTATGTTTCTGCTGTGGCCTCCCGCTAACTGGCCCTTCGTGGTTTCATTAGTAAGCCATGGCTGGCCTGCCTGCAGAGTAAACCTCTGCTCCTTTCCACGTCTTCTTTCTTCATGCTCTGCTACTTGGAGCTGGCCTGAGAGCCTTGCTTTGGGCCCCCAGCCAGCAGCTCCGAGAACATGCTGAGTTCCAATGACTGATCAGTTTGCTCTGTGGTGTCTCTTTCCTCATTAGGGTCGGCCGCTATACCAGATCCTTGAACACCGATCGCTTTATCTGTGCCAAGTGCAAGGGGCCTCTGGTCATGTTGCCGCTAACTCGCAAGGATGGAACCCCCATTGCGCCCCATGTGAGGCCCTTTGCTAAGTACGTGCAGGAGAATTATAGAACGATTAAGCATGAGACGGAAGGGATAAGCCATGGGGATGTGATGAGACGGCTGAGCAAGGATTATGCCGATAAGCGAAGGCAGGATCGTTGAGGTTATCTGGGGGCGTATTTCTGTGGGCTGAGCCCCCCCTTAACTGCTAAGAAGTTTTAGAAAAATATCTGTTTCTGATAAGTGATGAATATTAGGAATATTAGGATTTAAACTGTTTCTTTATAGCCTCATAGTGTTAACGATGATTGTTCTTAGGCAAGGATTCTGCTACTAAGCAATTTTATGCCCTTGAGATACTCACAAGCCCTTTGGATCAGATCCACTCTGGGTATTACTCTTAACATAGTTTTAACACGTAGAACACGATTCAGACACAAACTGCATTTTCAAGAGGGGCAGGTGGAGAGAAGGAGAAGGATGCCGGAGGTGATCGAGTTTTAAAGGCCGCACTCCAAGACCAGGGCTGCTAGCAAGTAGAACCTGTTATACTTATGTAGACATAAAAGACAAGGATATTTCATGAATTCAGTTGCTCTTGACATTGAATAAGCCTGTGGTGAGCCAATGTAATTGTTATTGAGACAAAAAAAATAAATAAAATGTTTTCTGAAATTTGCTTGTTAAATGGGGTCAGTTCATTGACACCCCGTGCCTAGCGTAGAACCAACCCTCAGGTCCTTCACCCAAGACCCTGAAATCAAGGGGTGGACAGGGCTGTGTTTCTCTCTGGACGCCCTGGGGTTTGGGGATCCATTTCTTCATCTTGTCCAATTTCTAGAGGTCACCTGCATTCTTTAGTTTGTGGCCCCCTTCCATGGTTCAAGCCAGCAACATCTTTCTCTCTCTTCTCTCTCCCTCTCTCTCCATCTCTCTCCATCACTCTCCCCCACCCTCTCCCTTCTTCTCCTTTTCTTTCACTTTTAAGGACCCTTGTGAGGCCACTGGGCCCACCTGGACAATCGAAGAGAATCTTATTTTAAGGTCAGCTTATCAGCAACCTTTTTGCCATGTAAGGTAACCTATTCATGAGTTCTGGGGATTCGAGGGCGAACATCTTGGGGGACCCACTGCTCAGCCTGCCACAAACCTCATTACTAATCTAGCATCATGGGACATCATTGATAACCTTTTATAGGGCAGGATGTCTCATTTTGCCCTTTTCCTTCCTTCCATCCTTCCTTTATTTCACAGGTGCTTTGTCTTTCCGTGGTGGCAAATTGAAGCCTAACCACAAGTCTAAGGGTTTGGGTGTGGGCCCTGGGGTTATAGGAACTTTCCCAGCTAGATAAATCTTCAGGTTCCTCCTTAACAGGCCTGCCTCCAGTCGCATCTGCAGTCTTGGCAGAGGCCCAGCTGACCTGCGAAACTGGATCATGGCATGTTGGTGGCTTAATGAAGGGGAACTGACAGCACAATGGTCCCACTCCTGCAAAGGGACTGTCTTCATTCAGTAGCCCTGCCACCTACCTTTCTGGGGAGCCCCAGTCATTTCCCCAACTTGCTTCCACCTCAGCCATAGCGCCCCCTCCCCATGCCTCCAGGTGGCTTACGTGCTAATGACTGTTAAAAAGTCATTCAGTCTCAGTCTCAGTACTTGGCTTCCATCCTCGAAGGAGCACGCATCCCCTCTCAACTGAACAGCTGGCTACTGCCTTCTAGCAGGACTCTCTGATACCATCACTTGATCCCAAACCAGCTTTGAGTCTCACTGTTTTCAACCCTTCCCTTATTTGAACCTCTAACTCTAGCCAGGTGGGAGCACTTCTGGGTCTGGTAGGCTTTGCAGTTTTCAGCCTTCCCATGCTTTGCCAGTGCCTTCCCTTCTGCCCAGAAATACTGTCTCCCATCTCTTTGCCCTTGGCAATACCACTTGTCCATTAAGGTCTACTCATTTCTGTCCTCAGGAAGCCTTCCTAAATGGCTCCAGCCACAGGGCTCTGAACGCCAGGGTCACAGTCCGCAAGCCACTCATTTGTCTCGTGGCATAGACAGTTTGGTATTGTCATTTCTCACCACGTCGTCCCTGCTAGCCTAAACTTCTGGAGTGCAGGGACTAGGTCTTTGTGTCTGAAGGCCCTTCCCCAAATTATGTCCACATAGCAGCTGGCCGGTCTAGGCAACCGTTGGCACACACCCATGCACCCTGGGTGCTCCCCTGTGAGGGGCAGGAGCACCCAGGGGGGCCCAGAGGAGGCTCAACATGGACGTTCACGCAAGCAGCACTGGTTGATAAAAATCTGGGGTCTGGCAAGGAGAGTGGGAAATGCATGCCCGAAGCCTGGGCTGGGCTGGGGATAACAATGCGCGACGAACACGCCCTGGGCCTGATTATCTTGTTTATTGAAGCATTTTAAGCAGAATTGTAGACATAAAAAAATAAACCAGGAGCAAATACACAGGTCTGGGGGACCACAGCTACAGATGCTGGGTTGGGGGCCTGGGCCAGGGCCCCATAGGGGCATTTTCTACCATGCTTTCCGCTTTGTGCTCCCCAAACCTGGGGAAGACCAAGGTCTAGTTACTGGATAAGAGGGGCAGTGGGGCTCTGGGCAGCCAAGGGAATGAGGGCCCCGAGACAGCCACCTTCCAAGTGGGGCACTGCAACTAAGGAGCAGCAACGGGCATAGACCCCACAGCCAAGGGCAGGGCCAGGGCAGGGGTACCTCCCTGGGACACCCCAGGGGTTCTGGGGCTACCACCAGGGCATCCCCGGTGTGTGCGTGGGGCGGGAGGCTACTGGGAGAGGGAGGGAGGAGCCTGGAGCATGGGGGCACCAGGGCCACATGCTGAAAGGAGAACCCCCACCTGGCCTTACAAGCCTGAGTAGGAGGCCTCTGTGGTCTCGGACCAGGATGACTCATGGCGGGAGAATGACGGCTGCCGCTGGTGCGCTCTCTGGCCGGGGCAGCCCAGGCGTGCCAGCAGCCTCCACATATGCTCGCGGAACTTGACGCCCACGAAGGCATAGAGCAGTGGGTTGAGGCAACAGTGCATGTAGCCCAGACCCGCGGTGACCGACTTAGCTACATCCACGTGGCTCTCCCGGCCACAGTTGCGGCCCAAGGCACCCAGGTCCATGAGGGTGTCCACCAGCACCACCAGGTGGTAGGGGGTCCAGCAGAGGGCGAAGGCCACCACAACCACCACGACCAGCCTCATGGCTCGCAGCCGCCGCTGGCCCCTGGAAACCAGCAGCACAGCCAGGATGCGCGCATAGCAGTAGGCCATGACCAGCAGGGGCAGCAGGAAGCCGGCCACCAGCTGCAGGATGCGCAGGGCTGTGCGGCCCACCCGTGGGAAGTCGTACTGACAGTGGGTGGCGTTGAGGCGCTCGTCGCGGTGGGCCGACAGGAAAATGAAGTCGGGGATGGCAAAGAACAGACAGAGCCCCCACACGACCCCACAGGTGAGGGTCACACGGGCTGGGGGTCCCCGGCGGTAGAGCTGGGTGGCGTGCACGATGCTCAGGTAGCGGTCAAAGCTGATGCAGGCCAGTAGGAGGGCCCCGGCATAGAAGTTGATGTTGAAGAGGGCCCCAGCCACCTTGCATAGGCCGGACCCGAACACCCACTGGATGGTGGCATCAACCGCCCAGAGGGGCAGGGTCAGCACCAGCAGAATGTCGGCCACAGCCAGGTGCAGCAGGAAGGTGTCAGTGCTACTGCGGGCTGCCCGCTGGCCCAGCAGCACGGCTGCCACTGCGCCATTGCCCAGTAGCCCCAGTGTGAACAGGAGGCCATACAGGGCCGGCTGGAAGGCGCGGTCGAAGTTCAGGCTGAAATCCTGCGGGCACGGTGGGGAGGCACAGCATGAGTCACTCTCATTTTCCCCATAGTCATAGGAAGAGCTGCAGTTTTCCAGGAGGAAGGCGAGCTCTGAGGCTTGGAACACTTGGCGCTCGCTCATCTGCGGACAAAGGCAGGGAACGGACTGGGTGAAGGCCTTGCAGTCACTATGGGAGCGTTTCTCAGAGGGGCTCCTCCACCAGGCAGGCCCCAACTGCTCCTGCCTTTCTTCAAAGGCTTCACCAACGGAACTCAGAACTCTGTCTGCCCAGGCTTGGCCACCACCGCTGTCACCACGCCCACCCCTGGGAGGCAGGGGTAACTTCTCATCCCAAAGGTTGCTTCTCTCTCACCCTCTGGGCCACCCCATCAGCCTGGGTATCGTGGGCCCGAGGGAGAGCTGTCCTCCCATTCCAAGAACCCTCCTTGGCCCCTCACCTCTCTCCTGGCTCTTGCTTCACGACTGGCCTTTCTGTTGCTCCGGCCACGCCTAGTTCTACCACCTTCCTCCCCAGGCACCTCCCTGCAGTCCCCTCTTTTAGTCAGTCAGTGGCCCTCCACTTCCCTCCTCAGCCCTTGCCTAGGGACCCCAACTTCCTGCCCCCCATGGGGCCCCTCCACAAATCATTGAAGCACCCCCCCATCACATGCTTTTGGCTCCTGATCTTCCTTTCCCAAATGTGGAGGCCACCTGCCACCCACTGGGGGTTCCCCCAAACAAACTCTAGTAGAACTATTCCTTACCCCATCACCCTGCAAACCACCCCAGAGCCTCAAGCCTTCTCAGTGCCATTTGAGTCCTGCATGGAAGAGTAAGCTCCAAGCCAGAGCTGAAGGCAGCCTTGGAGGCCATCAGCGGTGAGCCTCTACCTCCTGCATTTCACAGATGAGGCGCCGAAGCCAGACAAGACAGGGGACTCCCCTGTGGTCCTACACAAGCCGGGGGCCAAGGTGGGTTCCCAGTTACCCAGCCCAGGGCTCCATTTACCACAACCTCTGCGTGGTCTCTCTACTCACCCAACTCTTAGGTGGCTCTGGCTTCAGGAGGGGGAGGTGGGGGTTACCCAGCCCTGACTCTCCCCCAGTACCCTGGGCTCTCTGCTCTCAGTGGCGTAGCTGTGTCCCTCCTGGCCTGCTGGGCAGCAGCACTTACCTCAGGGACCATCGCTGGGCTGGTACTCCGGCTGCCGGCCTGCGTGCTGCCTGCCCCTCAGCCTTGGTGCTTGTGGTTGGGAACCTGTGTTATACAGAGGAAGTGAGGGTTTCACATGATTCTCAACAGCAACCTCTTCCATGGGGTTGTCTGTACCAGGCCTCCCCAGACCCTGGGCCACAGGATTTCCTACTCCAGACATTCCCCACCAGGGAAAGCTGAGTCTGGGATCAGACAGCCTGGGGCCTGGGGAAGGGTGGGGCCTCTGAGGGGAGGGATCGGAGGGAGAAGCGGCGTGTCTGGGAAGTGGGGGGCAGCCCCCGCTGCCAGGGGCACAAACTGCTGCTCCTGCCCTGGGATAGTCAATGCTTGATGCTCCGAACTTGCGTTCATGGGCCCTGGGCTGGAGCGGATTCTGTGTGACTATAGATTGCGTGGCTAAAGGTCTTCAGTCTGTAAAAGAGATGAGTCTCCTTGAAAAATGGAAATATATATGTCTTTTTAAAGGTTTTATTTCTTTATTGGAGAGAGAGAGAGCAAGTGAGCGAGCGAGCGCACAAGGAGGCGGGCAGGGGCAGAGGGAGAGGGAGAATCAGGTTTCCTGCTGAGCAGGGAGCCTGATGCGGGCCTCGAACCCAGGACCGCGAGATCACGACCTGAGCCAAAGGCAGACGCTTAACGACTGAACCACCCAGGCGCCCCTAAAAATGAAAATATTTTAAAGCAATCCATCACACTGCATCTAGTCTTCCACTATTGCCCCTCCCTGCTAATCAATGGGACGAAGAAAGGGAACTACTAATAATGAACTTGGTATGTGCTAGACAGTGTTATAGGCGCTCTCTCCCTCACGGCCTCATTCAGACCACACAACTCCCCTGTGAGGCAGGGGTGTTATCCCCAAGGCCAGTCCAGAGCAGGGGGGAACGTCCTTTGGCAGACACAGCAAATAAGGCTGGGTGCTGGGAATGAAACCATGGCTGTCTCTCTTTTTATCACTCATCCCTCTGCTTTCAGTCTTTTCAAGTGCATAAGTTAGGATATATCCATGCAGTTAAAAACAAAAGACCTGCTGGGACGCCTGGGTGGCTCAGCTGATTAAGCATCAGCCTTTGGCTCAGGTAGTGATCCTGGAATCCTGGGATTGAGTTCTGGTTTGGACTCCCTGCTCGGCAGGGAGTCTGCTTCTCCTTCGCCGCCCCCCCCCCCCCCCCCGCTCCTGCTTTATTTTCTCTCCCTCTCTCAAATAAATAAACAAAATCTTTTTTAAAATGACCTGAAATGGTATGTTTTGACATGGCTGCAGCTAGAAAAATCTAATGACCGCATGGTGGAAAAGACCAGTTATAGAACACATCATGTAGAGTCAGACGCCACTTATGTAAATTCGAGAAACCACAAGCAAAAAACTATACCCTGTTGTTTGGGATGCAGCTATTTGTCCCAGAAGTTTGAAAGAGGGGCTGGAGGGACACCTGGCTAGCTCAGTCGGTGGGACATGTGACTCTTGATCTCGGGGTTGTGAGTCCGAGCCCCATGATGGGTGGAGAAATTCCTTCAAAAAAAAAAAAACCCTCTCAATGAAAAATAAAATAAGACAGGGACTGGAGACACTACAAATTCATGAGAGTAGTCGCTTCTGGGGTTAGAGGGAGGAGGATAGGTTTAGGGAAGGGTACATGGGCGCTCCCGATTTGGAGGAAAAGCTGTAAACAACATTTGTGGAGCTGATCAGGCCTTTCATGGTTGTGTGCTACACCAGTTTCTCTCCCCCTCCTGGCCCTTGGCCCTCTGCCTCCTTCTCCCTTTCCTATTGCCCTGTTCTCCTTATCCGTAGGGAAAGGCTGCCCCTACCTTACGTCTGCTAAGCAGTTTCCTCTTTCCCTCTCTCCCACCCAGACAAAAAGGAAATGCACAGAGGCAGAGACATTGAGGCAAAGCAGGTCCACTGGGGTCTAGTTTTCAGGCAGAGGGCTTCGCCAGAGCCTCTAGGCTCAGGCCTGGAATTTGCCTCAAACTTCTTGACGAGACGCATGCTTGCAAGGCAGCAAGCCCCTTCTCCACCTTCTGTGGACAGAAGATTTGAGTGTCCTTGCTCTAAACAGCTTGTTGCCCACAAGGTCCGGGCCAGAGGGAGTCTCGGTCCCTGGGGGGACTGGGCCCGGACGTCGGGAGGAGGAGCACAGGTGGGTGGGACCAGTGATACCAGGGGCCTCCCAGTTAGGATGGGTCGGACTTGGCGGCTGACGAAGAGAAGAGGGGTAGGAGCTGGGAGCCCTGTTTCTGGCTGCCGGCCCATGAGGAGCTCCCACCAACTGGGCTTTTAAGTGAGGGTAACAAAAATCTCTGTTCGACTTAAAGGAGGATCTTATATTCTGCAATGATATAATTCATCCCCCTTTTTGGTATTAAAAGGATCTTTTCTGTATGAAATTGTGCAGGAAAATAGCCAATAGATTTGGAAACAGCTTGTGTCCGCTGAAGTTGGTAACTCGCTGCGGGGCCTCCAAAAAGAGGTTGGAATGTCACTGGTCCATGTACGGTGTCAAAGTCTAGGCATCCCTGGTCCCCTTCCTGTGCCCCAGTCCCCATTGGTCACGTGGGGATCATGCACCCCCCACCCTTCCCTGGCTGCCGGCATGGAGAAATGAGAGAAGGTCGGGCATGAGGTTTGAAAAGTTGCAGAGAGCTTTTCTGAGTTGGGCTGTAGCCTCCAGCGTGGCTGTGATGGGGTGGGAAGAACCCCGAACTTGGCTGGGTCCGGCTCAGGTTCCCCCCGACCCCTTACTTGAGGGTGTCCTTGAATAATATCATATCTGAGGGTGACCTCAGACAAATGCCATACCCATTTCACACCCATCCCTTCAGCAGGGTTTTTAAGGAGGCGAACTGAGCTCACAGAGGCCGCGAGGCCCCTGCCAGGGCCCAGCACATGGTAGGAGCGCAGCAGAGAACATTGAGCGAGGGAGGTTGGCTACATGTGGGAGTGACCAGGAGCCTTTCGGGTCAAGGGGAACTCCCGGGGTAGAGTGCGCTGCCCTGTGGGCCATGCGCTGGGGTGGCCTCCAGAAAGGTGGGCCCTTGCCTAATCCTCTGGCATTTCACTTCTTTGCCTCAGGTTTCTTGTCTGAAAGGTAGGGGTAAGCCCAGGATGTTCGTGAGAGACTGGGCTGCTGTGGAGACTGCCGGTGACACCCGCAAGTGCACGGCCCAGCAGGTGCCTGGTGAGCGGTGGGATCCTCCTCATTCTGGTCACTTTCCACAGCGGCCCTTGGCTTTGGTCCTCTCCTGTCCCAAGCTGCCGCAGAGCAAGTTGGGGGCGGGCCCAGCCCTCATGCAGCAGGACGGGGAGAACCTACCACACCAGGGGCCTGTACCCAGAGTTCTGCTAGATGTGCCTCTCCTGCCTTTGCCCTCCGGAGCAGCCAGGGGGGAAGCTTGAAGAGGAAGTTAGTCAGAGCGAAGCTGCTCCGGGCCCCACCTGTGGTCAAGGTGTGAAATGTGCACCTGTCTCTTCTCTGCCACCCATCCCCCTGTTTTTTTTTTCTTTTTTTCACACCTCTGGGCTGTGGTTTGGGGAGATGGGAGGCTCAGAGGTCTGAGCCCTGGGCCCAGGCCCTCACAGGAAGGAGGGCCTCTACAGCTCTCTGTTGGGCCAATCAGGGATGGGGGTCATTTCCTTCTCCTTCCCCTCAGTGTCTGCTGCCTCTCGCAGCCTCCCTCATGGAGCCTTGCCATACCCCTTGGGGCCCTGCTCCAAAAGCCCCAGGCTGTTGGGGGAGCAGGCTCAGCGAGGCCTGAGCTTCTTGTGGGACTCAGGTGGTGGTCTCAGCTGTGGTCGGGCTTTTCTTACACATGGTTAAGAAGGGTCCTAGCTAGCCCCAGGAAGGGCTGCGAGTTCGCCCCATATGGGCTGACTTGGGGATTCCTTCTGCTGGCCCTTCTCCTCAGAGAAGTACGGCTTAAGCCACAAGGAGGTCCTGGGACTGGGGACCACCCCATCTCTGTTTCCTGCAGCTCTGAGCCCTCTTCAGAGGCAAGAACATTCTGGGTGCTGGGGCCATGGGCTGGGGTGTACGCAGTCCTGGCCCATGAGGATGATTTCCCAAGCTGTGGGAGCCCTCATCCTTTTTGGGACCAAGGCTGGAGGGTGTTGCTGCCATTTGTCAAGATGATTCAGGTGGTGAGAACAGCAGGTGCCAAGGCAAGAAAGTCAAGAAGAGACTGTCAGCCCAGGGGTGGTAAGTCTGGCCAGAAAGGCAGGCAAGTGTGTGAGCAGGAAGGTAGAGGGGGCTGGACAACAGCTCAGGACCCAAGCACAATGACATTCTCATCATCCCGTCCCTAGCTGTGCCTGGAAACCGATACATGGAAATAACTCCCATTCAGCAAACCTATACTTTCATATATATGATCTCTTTATTTTTATTTTTTAGAACCAGGGGAGAGGAACAGAGGGACAGAGAGAATCTTAAAAGCCTGACACAGGGCTCGATCTCATGACCCTGAGATCATGGCCTGAGGCAAAACCAAGAGTCGGACTTTCCATCAACTGAGCCACCCAGGCATCCTCACATGATCTCCTCTGACGGATGGAGGTGGTGACTCAGAGAGGTCATGTGACTTGTCCCAGGCTAGTTGGCCAGTAGGCCCTGTGACAAGATTCCTATCCAAGCTGCTTTCTAATAGGCTATTCTGACTGCTGAGGCTGGAGACCCCTGCCTGCGCCCCACCCCCCAAAGCACACTGCTGCCTAAGGACTGGTTCTTCTAAGAGCCACACCTTCCTCACCATATGGTCCCAACCAGGCATCTTGTGTCCTAGAGTGAGCTTTGCCAAAGCTCATCACAGCCCCATTCTTCTCGCTCTGTTCCTCCCCACTTACCAGGGAGAAGAAACGTCAGAATCTCCATGATGAGAGGCCTGGAGGACCCAGCAAACATATGTCATGGGTCAGACGCCTTTTGTGACGCCCCCAAGAGAATCTGTGTTGCTCCCAGAAATCGCCATCCTATTGCAGGTCAGCCCTGGAAGGCCTGGCTTGGAAACTTCCCTATGTGTGGGCTCTGGGTGCCTCTGTTTCTATCCTGCCCCGTACCTGGGGTGCCCACCTCAGCTGAGGCCAGCCCACCCTCTCTAGATGTATACAGGTGGCAATGTTATGTTGTTAATGCACACAAATCTGATTGTGGAAGCCTAACCTGGATGGGTTCTTGAGTCCCAGTTGCTCCCATTGTGAACAGTAGGGGGATGTCCCTCCATGCTGGTAAGCTGGGCTACCCCTTGGAAACAAAGTCATTGGTAGGCCCACCGTTTGGTTGTTGGGTTCCCTTGGGTTGCCCCACAGAGTAAGGTCAAACAGGAGAATAAGAACAGCTGACATGCACTGATTATGTAACTATGTGCCAGGCACTACTCTAAGAGCTTGATTGGGATGAATTAATTTGGTTGCTATAACCACGTAGTGACTTTGACATTATTACTCTTATCACCCCTGTTGTACAGATGACAGAAACACAGAGTTTAAGGAACTCGCTCAAAGCTGCACAGCCAGCAAGTGGCAGAAACCTCATGCTCTTGTTTTTTTTTTTTTAAGATTTTATTTGTTGATTTGAGAGAGCACAAGTTGCTGGGGTGGGGTGGGGGCAGAGACAGAGGGAGAGGCAGACTCCCTGCTGAGCAGGGAGCCTGACGTGGGACTCGATCCCAGGACCCTGACATCATGACCCAAGCTGAAGGCAGATGCTTAACCAACTGAGCCACCCAGGCACCCAAGATCTCATGCTCTTACCCATTACAGACACTATAATACCTTTTAAGGTCTGAGGGACTGGGATCGAGGGTGGTGGGCCAAGAAGACTACTTTGGCTCTATCTGTAAGGTTTTCCACAGAGACTGTATTCACATATTAGCTGAGTGATTAAGAAGCAATCCAAAAGGAAAATAAAATTAAGCTAAAAATCTGGGACAGTAGGTGAAACTTGAATATGGCCTGGAGTGAGAGAATAACCTTGTATCTGTGCTCTTTTGCTGATTTCAGTGATGTAAAAAAAGTCTCTATTCTAGAAAATACACACTTAGATATTTAGGGCTAAAGGGCCATCACATCTGCAACCTACTTACATATGACTTGGAAAGCATATGCTCAGAGCGAGAGAAGGTTCACAAAGAATAAGGCAAACAAGGTAAAATGTCAATAGTCAATGACGTGGGTGTCAGGGAGCTCTGTGCTCTCCTGGCAACTTTCCCCTCAGTGATATTCTACCGAAATAAAAGTTACTGAAGGAATCTCCCTCGAACAGGGTGGGGTCGGCATCTGATGCTATTCCCACGAGCAGCTGGGAAAACTTGTGTGAAGACAGTGGGGGAATAAAGGCTCCCTGGCTGTGGCTGGTGGCCTCCTTTCCCAAAGCGCCGCCTGCTTTCACAGTTGGGTCCCCACTGCTTCTCCCTGCCAGGCGCTCTTTATTTCCGGAATCCTGGGCTGCTTCTTGCCTTTTCCCTCTACTGGGCTACGTGTGACCTCTCAGGCCTGACTCCTTCCAGTTTCCCCTGCACCCTCTTTTTTTTTGTTTTCTGTTGGACTTTATTTATTTATTTGCATTTTTTTAAAGATTTTATTTATTTATTTGACAGACAGAGATCACAAGTAGGCAGAGAGGCAGGCAGAGAGAGAGGAGGAAGCAGGCTCCCTGCCAAGCAGAGAGCCCAATGTGGGGCTCGATCCCAGGTCCCTGAGATCATGACCTGAGCCGAAGGCAGAGGCATTAACCCATTGAGCCACCCAGGCACCCCTATTTATTTGCATTTTTAAAATTATGTTCTTTTAGCCACTGTATAATACATCATTAGTTTTTAATGTAGTGTTCAGTGATTCATTAGTTACATGTAACCCCCAGTGCTCATCACCCACATGCCTTCCTCAATACCCATCACCCTGTTATCCTGTCCCCCACCCTCTCCCTTCTGAAACCCTCAGTTTGTTTCCCTGCAGCTCGGCTCTGTAGTCTCTCATGTTTCCTCTCCATGCAGCCTCTTGAACCAGGAAGGAAAGGGCAGCCTGCTCTCCAGGTGGGAAGCTTTAGGGCCCTCAAGCTCCCTCTCCAAGCCACTCAGAGTCCCTCAAAGAACAGAAGCTGTGCCTGAAGCGTTCTGGGTGACCCCATCCTGGGCTCAAGTGGCTAAAAAGAAGGGGTTAAGATATGCGTCCTTCACAGGGTGTCCCTAGAGCCTGGAGTTCTTTTTCCCAAGCGGGAAGAGGCCCGCCAAGTGGGGGTGAGGGCAGGGAAGGCAGACTCTGCTCTCCCTGGAGTCTGGGCTGAGGCTCTTGGCTGCTTCTGGGCTCCCACAGAGAGGAAGAGATGCGCCTGGAAACCACGGTATGCCCAGCCCAGGGGTAGCCCACTGAGCAAACACAGCTGACTGGTATTCCTCCCTGGCTGCTTACCTCGGAGGGCACCCAGTTATGCCTGAAGCTGCCCTCCTGGGAGCCTGCACGAGGCCCCTTGGTGATGATGGGCCCCATCCTGCCTGGACCCCTGGGCCTTCTGGAAAATTCCTCAACTACCCAAACAGATCTCCTAAAACCCCAACAGGGTGTGGCATTGGCCTGGGGGGGCACTTTTCCCATGGGTCCTGGGCAGGGCTGCGCCTGGTCGGGGCCTTGCCTCCTCTTAGTGTGGAGCCCCTAGCTCTCCGCCTGGGCACCTGGTAGTGCACGCAGGGCAAGCATTGGTGCTTGCTGGTCGGAGCTAACCTGGCCCATGCAAGGCAGTGTGGCAGAGCAAGTGAGCACAGAGACCATGGAACAGACTGGGTTGGATTCCTGGCTCTGCCATTTGCTGGCCGTGTGAGCCTGGGTGGGTCATTTCACTTCTCTGTGCTCGGGGCTCCTCTGAGGATGAAAGGGGGCTGTCTGGGTGCAGACACTCAGACCCCAGCCTGGCGCGCAGTGAGTGCTAGGTGTAACTTGTTAGCTTCCCGCTGCCCACACCCATGGGGGCAGCTTCATTTGCATGGAGGTACCCCACACCCTATATGGGGAGGCTTGAGCCTGGGCCCTGAGTTGCAGAATTGGTCAAAGTGCTGCTGCCTTTGACTGTGGGGCCTGGGTGCCAGTTTTGAACCCCACACCCAAGTCTTCATGGATAACGGGGTGAGAGGTCCCTTCGAGACAAGGATCCTGGCTGGGGGGGCCCGCGTTCTCCAAGCTGTGGGGGGTAGCACGTGCTGGGCCTGGCTTTTGGGGTCAGGCCTTTAAAGGAGCTTGACGGGACACCAGATATTCTCTCCGGTACCCACAGTTTACCCGGTCACAGAGTGCCACATTAATTGTTGCCTTAGCCAAAATGCCTGTCGATGATGACACAGACAGGCACCAACAATATTAATCAGTTCCACTTAGGTAACAGGGCATGCCAGGTGCAGTTTTATTTTTAAAATTTTGATTTATTTGAAAAAAAATTTTTTTTTTATTTATTTGAGACAGAGCGAGAGAGAGTGAGCATGAGCAGGGGGAGAAGTAGATGGAAAGTGAGAAGCAGACTCCTCACTCGATAGGCAGCCTGCCACGGGACTCGATCCCAGGACCCCGGGATCATAACCCAGTTGGAAGGCAGATGCTTAACCTTCTGAGCCACCCGGGAAGCCCACAAGGCACTGTTTAAATCACCATTACACATACATAATCCTCATAACAAGTCTTTCACATAGGTTCTATTTATATTCCCGTTTTAAAGATGAGGAAACAGATGCAACTAAGTTAAGTAACCGGCCCATGGTTCAACGACTAATAAGTGACAGAGCCTGGATTTCAAACCAAGCAGTCTGGCTTCAAAGTCCACACTTTTCACCACCCTCTTCTACTGTCTCAGGTGTGAAGAGGCCATGATGTGAATTTTTTAAAAAATATTTTATTTATTTATCTGACAGAGAGAGATCACAAATAGAAAGGCAGGCAGAGAGAGAGGGGGGGGGAAGCAGGCTCCCTGCTGAGCAGAGAGCCTGATTTGGGGCTTGATCACAGGACCCTGGGACCATGACCCAAGCCGAAGGCAGAGGCTTAACCCACTGAGCCACCCAGGCGCCCCCATGATGTGAATTTAAGAGGAGCAGAGGAGCCTGAAGCTGATCCCCTAGCTGGGCCTGGCAGGAGGGGTGTGTTGCTCATGAAGCATATCCCCAGCCAGAGTTCCAGAGTGCCTGAGCCCGGGCAGGGACTGGGGCAAGGCGAGGGAGAAACCAAGGCAGGGCCCCTTCCTGGAACAAGAGAGCAAGCACCTTGGGCATGCCACAGCTGTGTACCAGCACAGAAAAATGAAGCACAGGAGTCTGGAACCATCGGTGGTTACCATGGAAACCAACGGGTGTGGTAAACTCAAAGCTGAGCCTGTCTGGGTCTTTAAAAAAAAAAACAACTAAAAAATCAGGCAGGAAAATGATATTTTTAAAAAATTCTAGATTGTTCTGGAGGATGGCTTAGGACAAACTCTCTACAGAATGCAGATGAATTTGTAGCATATTTGCTGGTGAATAGAGGTCTTTCACACCCAGAGTATCTGTAAGTTACTGTAGCTTCTAATATAGCTAGAGAAGCACTTGCATAGGAAGAGGCCCCAGATGGGATGGATGGGACACATGAAGAGGAAGAAGAGGAGGAGAACGAGGAGGAGGAGGAGGGAGGGGGTGGGGCTCGGAAGCTAGTTGGAAGAGAGTTTGGGAGCAGGGAAACAGGTTGGAGGGAGACTGCTAGCTGAGGTGGGGGTGGTGGGGGTGGCAGGGAGGGGACAGAGGTGAACCAGAGCCGGAGTCCACAGCACTGACTGGCCAGTCCCAGCCCAGTCTGCCTCCAGTGGGTCTCTGCCCACCTTCGCCATAAGGATGGTGTCCACGGTGGCCCCTCTGCTCGCCCTCTGCCCTTGTGTCAAGTCTGGGGAGTCCGGCATAAAAGAAGTCTGTTTAGGGGCACCTGGGTAGCGCAGTCGGTTAAGTGTCTGACTTGATTTTGGCTCAGGTCGTGATCTTGTGGATCTTGGGATTGAACTCTGCGTCAAGCTCCACACTCAGCACGGAGTCTGCTTGAGATTCTCTCTCTCCCTCTTGCTCTGCCCCTGCACCCCCACTGCTCCCCCACCTCACATAAATAAATAAGTAAATCTTTTTTTTAAGATATTTATTTATTTATTTGACAGAGAGAGAGATCACAAGTAGGCAGAGAGGCAGGCAGAGAGAGAGAAGGGGAAGCAGGCTCCCCGCAGAGTGAAGAGCCCGATGTGGGGCTCGATCCCAGGACCCCGGGATCATGACCTGAGCCGAAGGCAGAGGTTTAACCCACTGAGCCACCCAGGCGCCCCAGTAAATCTTTTTTTTTTAAAAGGAGATTTGTTTTAGTCTCTTTGAACTCCACCTTCCTGGCGAGAAACCTTTATTTTCTCACATAAAGCCTCTTCCTGTCACTGCAATTACTATTCTGAACTGTGAGTTGTCTGCAGTACAAGCTTTGGCAAACACCAACCCAGAGAACGAAGGCTGTTCTGTGATCTGGCCCCAGCCTCCCGCCCAGCCCGAGTCTTTACTCTGCTTTGGGTATCCTGTGTCCCAGGCAAACTGGGCCACATGCTGTCACAAACACATCCCAGGTATCCAGTGCTTGGCTTGTCTCTGCCCACATCCTACCCACCATCTAGGACCCAGAAGTACAGCCCAGAGCCAGTGAGCCATAAAAACTCAAAACTCTCTTTATCTGGATCTCATGGCCCTGCCCTGAGGGCCCCAGCTGATGGGGACAGAAAGGAAAGGAGAGACGAAGAAATACATTTTTTAAAAGATTTTATTTACTTATTTGACACAGAGAGAGAGGACGAGAGAGGGAACACAAGCAGGGGGAGTGGGAGAGGGAGAAGTAGGCTTCCTGCCAAGCAGGGAGCCTGATGGGACTTGAACCCAGGACCCCGGGATTGTGACCTGAGCCGAAGGCAGATGCTTAACTGACTGAGCCACCCAGGCGCCCCAGACTGAAGGAATTCTGCAGAGCAAGTGTCTGAAGAGAAGTAGGCTTTGCTAATCCAACCTCCAGCCTTCTCACCCTCAGAACCATTCATTCCACTGTTGTGGATCGGCCCACCCCAAGTTCTGGAGGCTCTCGATGTGAGTCCAGCTGAGTGCAGACACAATATAGCACACTACTGGTAAATGGACCTTAAGGGCAGTCATTGGTGTTGGTCAGGCCTGGATTTCAATCCCATATTAGCCACTGAACAGCTGGATGATCTGGGCAGGTCACTGCCCTTCCCTGAGCCTCACTTTCCTCCTCCGCAAAATGGAGATAATACCTACCACACTTGGGGAAGATGAAATGGTTCTTGAGAAGATTAACGTGATTAACGTAGGGAATCACCTAGTGAAAGGCTTTACCCAATCTAAAGGAGCCCCCCCCATCCCTCTCTACACTTTCAGCTCATTTTATGCTCTTCTTAGTGTTAGTCACTACCTGTTATTTATTTGCTTATTTGCTTACTGACTGTTCCGTTAGAATGTAATTTTCACAAGAGACATGATTTTTGCTTTTTGTTTTTATTATTTTTATTTTCACTATTTATTTATTTCTTTATTTTTAGAGATTTATTTATTTGAGAGAGAGAGATTGAGAACACGACCTGGGGAAGGGACAGAGGGAGAGAATATCCAAGCGGACTCCTGCTGAATATGGAGCCCGACACGGGATTCGATCTCAGGAGCCATGAGATCATGACCTGAGCCAGAACCAAGAGTCAGACGTTTAACCGACTGAGCTACCCAGGTGCCCCTATTTTCGCTTGTAAAATCACTCTATCTTTCGTGGCTTGAGGCTTGAATAATTTCTGATACATAGTAGGTGCTCATAAATATTTATTGAATGAGTTTATAAGCAATTGCGTAGTAGGTTCTGAAAGGGTAGAGGCACAATGAATCTGTGTGTGGCTATGGCTCACACATAAAGGTCTTGGACACATGCAGCCTGCAATGCTGTGAGTTCTGCTCCCTGCTGCTTGGCTAGCATGTGACCTAGCACAAGGTGCATTCTGGGGAGCACTCGTCCAGGGCCTGTGTTTGAGAAACAATGCCCGTTAGCACAGGAAACATTTGGTGAAGCTATAAAAACAAGAGCTGGGGTGCCTGGGTGGCTCAGTGGGCTAAGTGCTAAGTGCCTACCTTTGGCTCAGGTCGTGATGGGGGTGGGGGGGTGGTCCTGGGATCAAGTCCCACATTCATGGCTCTTTGCTCAGCGGGGAGCCTGCTTCTCCCACTGTCCCTCCCCCTGCTTGTGCTCTCCTTCTCTCTCTGACAAATCAATCTTTAAAAAAAAATGAAGAGTTACCGAACTTATTCGGTCACTGTATCAGCTTCCTAGGGCCACCATAAGGAATGTCCACACATTGGGGGGAGGGGGACTTAAAAACAACAGAAATTCCTTCTCCCGCATTCTGAAGGCCAGAAGTCCAAAGTCAAGGTGTCGGCAGGGCCACACTCCCTCAGAGGCCCTAGGGGAGAATCCATTCTTTGCTTCTTCCAGGTTCTGGTGGCTGTTGGTCAGCAAGCCTTGGCTTGTGACACTATCACTGCAATCTCTGCCCCCATCTTCAGATGGCACCCTCTTCTGTGTGTCTAATCTCCCTCTGTCTCTCTCTCATAACGGCACTTGTTGATGGCATTTGATGCCCACCCAGATAATCTAGGAGAGACTCCTCATTTCAAAATTTCTTTTTTAAGATTTGTTGTTTTTAAAAGATTTTATTTATTCGAGAGAGAGAGAGAAAGCATGAGCGGTGGGAAGTGGCAGAAGGAGAGGGAAAGGCAGACTCTCTGCTGAGCAGAGAGCCCCACAACACGGGACTCCATCCCAGGACCCTGGGATCATGACCTGAGCCCAAGGCAGCCGCTTTACCGACTGAGCCACCCAGGCGCCCCTCGTCTCAAAATTTGGAACTTAATTACATCGTGAAGATCCCATCTCCAAGAAAGGATGTCAGATAATGTACAGTTTCCAGGGTTTAGGACTGGACGGATCTTTGGGAACCATTCAGTTTTCCACAACTTCCCGGCTGTCACTATAGAGTATATTTTGAGCCAGGATAACTTGTGAAAAATGCGCTTTTGGAAAGAATGGGCGTGGAGACAGAAGTAGAGTACAGGAAGAAACAACTTGAAATTTGGAAAGGGTACTACAGATTGTCAGACCCTTCTCAGCATGGGAAGAATGGGGCTGGATACCGACGAAGCTCTCCTGCTAATTCTTTTTGTGGGTCAAGGACTGGGACTCACTGCTTACAAAGATGTGGAGAGGTAATTATGCCCGATGGAGAGTAATGACTGTGCTGTGCTTCTCATTTAATTGTGCTGGGGAGGGTGTCTGGGTTTGGGCCGCTTTCAAGAGCTCTCCAGGTAATTGTAATGCATAGCAAGAGCGGAAAACCACTAGACCATAGGGCTGAGGAGATGCGCGTTTCAAACATGGCTGTTAATGAATATTATATTGAAGAGTGGTAATAAAGTTCACAATGTTGACATCAATTATTAACCCTCTTGACCTTCTTGGGGGAGATAATACCGGATGTGAAAAGTGCCAGGAACACTAGCTGCCTTGGGGGTGGGGGCGTGGGCTAGGATGGGGGCGGGGATGCTGGGCAAGGGGGAGGTGCCGAGAGAAAGCAGAAAGCTTGGCGGGAACCACGGGTGGTCAAGAGCCTCAGGCCCTGGGTGGAGACTACAGGGCCAAGGCTAGGGCGTGGAAATAGGGAGCCAACAGAGAGCTGCCAGGACTTGTGAGGAAGAAAGAGGAGGTGTTAATTTATTTTTTTAAGGATTTTATTTATTTATTTTAAAGATTTTATTTATTTATTTGACACACAGAGAGAGATCACAAGTAGGCAGAGAGGCAGGCAGAGAGAGAGAGGAGGAAGCAGGCTCCCTGCTGAGCAAAGAGCCCGATGTGGGGCTCAATCCCAAGACCCTGGGATCATGACCTGAGCCGAAGGCAGAGGCTTCTCTGCCCACTGAGCCACCCAGGTGCCCCTTTGTTTATTTATTTGACAGAGAGAGAGAGATCACAAGCAGGCAGAGAGGCGGGCAGAAAGAGAGGGGGAAGCAGGCTCCCTGCTGAGCAGAGAGCCCAATGCGGGACTCCATCCCAGGACCCTGAGATCACAACTTGAGCCAAAGACAGAGACTTAACCCACTGAGCCACCGAGGCACCCCAATTTAATTTTTTTTTAAAGGGAAAGCCCTTGGGCTGGGCCCAGCAGTCAGTGGCCTCTAGTCCCTCCTGGCCCAGTAGGCTAGGGCACCTTGGCCATGACTGCTGAGGCTGGAGTGGGGGTGGTCAGCAACTCTGCAGGCTCTCAGAGAAAGAAGCTGGCCTTTAGGAGAGGCCAAGTGCTTTTGGTACCCAAGTATTTTTTTCGAGTATTAAATGTGAGGTTCAAGCCAACTGATCTGAGGCCTTACAAAGGATATGTGAGCCCCTTTTGAGGCTGGGGCTGCCAAAAAGGAATACTCTTCCCTTTCCCTATGGGGTCCTTATCCAGGGCTTTCTTATCTCCCGAAGTTCCCCAGCTCCCTGGGGAGAAAAACCACGCAGCATTATTGTTATTTTTTTCTCATTTTAAAAACGACAGAAAACTTGCCATTTTAACCAGTTTGGGGAACAAAGACTCACAGATACCTTTTTAATGCTAGGCCCTGCCTTCTTCATAGAGAGAAAATCACATTAACCTCAACATCTCCAATCATTTCGGTATATTGAAAGGATAAAATGGGATGATAGCTCTGAAGCTAGTCTGTGTAAACTTTAAGTTCTAGAATATGTTGAATCCTTATAAATACCAAGAAGAATACACTAATTATTACCTGTTAGGTCCCTCGGCCTTCTTCCCCCACAATGATGTGGAGGAGTGAGACCTGTATGTCAACGTGGAATCAGACTCTTTGTTTTGAGTTGTTTCATTTAGACACTTTATGATTTTATTTTATTATTATTATTTTTTAAGATTTTATTTATTTGACAGAAAGAGACAGCCGAGTGGGGAACCTGATGCAGGGCTCGATCCCAGGGACCTTGGATAATGACCTGAGCTGAAGGCAGGTGCTTAACCAACTGAGCCACGCCAGGGGCCCCGACACTTAGGATTTTAATGTGAGTGTTTTACTTTAGTAACGGGCAAGTCATTTTTAAAAACTACTGGCAAAATATGCACCACTTAAAGTTTACCATCGTAACCACTTTTTCCAAAGATTTTATTTAAAAAAAAAAAAGATTTTATTTCTAAGTAATCTCCACACCCAATGTGGGGCTGGAACTCACGCCCCGGAGGTGAAGAGCTGCATGCTCCGCCGACAAGGCCGGCCAGGCACCCCTCGTCAGAGCCATTTTTAAGAGCAGAGCTCAGCGGCATTACGTATATTCACACTTTCATGCACTCATCACCACATCCATATCTAGAGTTCTTTTCACCTTCCTCAACCGAGGCTGCACCCATTAAACACACATTCCCATTCCCGTCTCCTCCCAGCCTCCGGCAAACACCATTCTGCTTTCTCTCTCCCTGAACTGGACTCCTCTGGGCACCTCATGGAAATGGAATCATACAGTCTCTGCCCTTTTGTGACTGCTTTATTTCACTTAGCAGGTCTTCAAGGTTCATGCGCGTTGTAGCACGGGGTAGGATCTCCTTCCCTTTTATGGTCAAGCAATCTTCCCTTGTGCGGTAGACCACGTTTTCTTTATCCATTGGTGCGTCGATGGACACTTGGATTGTTTATACCTTTTGGCTGGTGTGAATACTGCTGCTGGGAGCCGGGATCATTACTTTTCAGGAAAGTAAAGTGAGGTTCGGAATGATCACACAGCAAATAAAGGGCAGGGCCGGGATTCAAACGCAAGTTGTCCCCCTTGGCTGGGCCAGCCACCTACAAAGATGCAGTTGCCCTGCACTTCACCCTTCCATACCCAACAGCCCTAGTGATCTATCTTTCGAGCTGGGAGCTGGCCGTTTATACCCCCTGGGAGGTTGGAATGGGCCCCCTAGATAAGACTTCCCCTGGAAAAATCCTTCTCTTTACCTTGCAGAAACCCTGGGGGCCAGATGGCTGGGTTCCTCTGTGTGGGTGACATTTGTGCCTGCTTCCAAACAGAAGGGATATGCTGGGGTGTCCTGGCCTAGTCTGTGTCCTGCCTCCTAAGGCTTCCTAACTCTGGTCTCCAGCAGGGCCCATTTATTCTTGAATCACCACAACAGTCCCCAGGAGGTGCTGGAGGGAGAAAGAGCCTGGCCATTGCCTGCCTGGAATTTTCTGTCCAGGCTAGGTCTGAGAAGCCAATCTCTTATAAGCTCTGTGGTCCTCCTTCTACCCGCCTCCCCACCCCTCCACCTGCTGCTACCCGACAGGTAGAAAGCACAACTTTGCAGGACGCTTTTGAAAACTCAGCTTGCATTTAATGTGCGGGCAAATGACCTAGCTTTCATGCCATCCTCTAAGGAATGCCAGCCTCCGCAACAAGCCCAAAAGTGAGAGGAGGCATCAACACTCTCTAAGGCTTGGCATTAAACCTTCATTGGTTTAGTGCCAATGCCACTAGGTTTCAGGCACAAGGCTCGCTCCCTTGGTGTTGTGGCTCTACTATAACCCAGGTGTTCACCTGGCCAGGAGTGTGGGAAGGAGTGAAAACAGAAGACCCACTACTCAGAGCGAACCCCAGTATCCCAGCTGGTGCAGGAGGAAGCAAGATATTGAGCTCAGGATGCTCTCGTGGAGAGGCAGGCTAAAGCTTGGGCAGACCGTGGCTCTGGCACCCTCTTCTCGTCTGCCTGACAGCCATGCTCCTCTCCTCTTCCACTAGAAAACCCTTTCAGTGTCAGGCACTCACTTTCCCAGACTCCCTGGCAAGCAGGAGTAATCACGTGTGACAACTGAGTTCTGGACCATGCTATGTAAGGGGAAATCAGCTGGCTGGCTTTGGGGAAAGGGTTCCCCTATCTTAAAAAAGAGAAATAATGGGGTACCTGGGTGGCTCAGTGGGTTAAAGAGTCTGCCTTTGGCTCAGGTCATGATCCCAGGGTCCTGAGATCTAGCCCTGAATTAGGCTCCCTGCTCAGCGGGGAGCCTGCTTCCTCCTCTCTCTCTGCCTCTCTGCCTTCTTGTGATCTCTGTCTGTCAAATAAATAAATAAAATCTTAAAAAAAAAAAGAAATATGTAGAGTAGCTTTCCCCCTTAGCTTGTTGTCTTTGGACATGGCTGGAAGGAGAATCTGTTTGCAGATCCCAAAATTGTTAACACTCATCTTTGGTCAAGACTTGGTTTCTAGGGACGCCTGGGTGGCTCAGTTGGTTAAGCGGCTGCCTTCGGCTCAGGTCATGATCCCAGCCTCCTGGGATCGAGTCCCACATCGGGCTCCTTGCTCCGCAGGGAGCCTGCTT
>ML097864.1:35107-52705 GCA_003697995.1 Taxidea taxus jeffersonii
TGGTTTCTAGATGGCTTGGAGGGCAAAGAGAGGACATCGATTGTTTAAAAAACTTTCTTAAAAATATTTTATTTATTTATTTGAGAGAGAGAGAGAGTGCATAAGCAGGGGGAGTGGCAGAGGGTAAAGGAGAAGCAGGCTCTCCTCTGAGCAGGGAGCCTGACTGGGGATTCAATCCCAGGACCCTGGGATCATGACCTGAGCCGAAGGCAGGTGCTTGACCCACTGAGCCACCCAGGTGCCCTGAGGACATCAATTTCTATAAAAGCCCAAGTAGGCAGGGCTAGAGATGGGCAATCTGCTCTAACCACACCATCTGCCACTGAGGCATGGGAGCAAACATGATACCAGTCTTGCCCAGTGCTGCCTTCGAGTCCTGGGGTGGAAGCAGCTATACCGGAAACAATGATGAGAAATTCACAAGCTGGATTCTCCCTCGTCAGCTTGTACTCATTCCCTATCGTTGCTGTAACAAATTATGACAAACTCAGTGGCTTAAAACAACACAATTTCATCTTACACTTTTGGAGGCCAAAGTCCGAAATGTGTCCCACTGGACTAAAATCAAGGCACCGGCAGGAGGCTTTTCTGGAGGCTCTAAGGGAGAATCTGTTTCCAGCTTCTAGAATCGGCCACATTCTTTGGCTTATGACCTCTTCCTCTACCTTCAGAGTAGGCAATGTCGGGCTGAGTCCTTTTCAGACTGCTGTCTCTCTGGTTCCTTCACTCTGGCTCCCTCTTCCACTTACAAAAATCCATGTGAGGGGAACCTGGGTGGCTCCGTCGGTTAAGTGTCTGCCTTTGGCTCAGAGCATGATCCTGGGGTCCTGGGATGGAGCCCTGTGTTGGGCTCCCTGCTCAGCGGCCAGCCTGCTTCTCCCTCTCCCTCTGCCCCTCCCCCTGCTTGTGCATGCTCATTCTCTCTCTATGTGTCAAATAAATAAAGTCTTTAAAAAAAATAAAAATCCATGGGATTATATTGACCCACCCAGGTAATATAAGAGAATCTCCCCATCTCAAAGTCAGCAAAGCTTAATTACCATTTGACATGTAATATAGCATAAATTCACAAATTCTGGAGAGTAGGACGTGGACATCTAATTTCATCCACCACACAGGCGTAGGAAGGAAAGGGTGTCCCTTCTAGGAGCAAAAGTGGATGCCCCATGAGTACATGACATGGGGCTAGAAGCCATTTTAAGTGTCTTAAAGTTAGATTGGATGCTGGAATTTTCAAATTATTTTTAAATCCTATATCCTAAATTCCCATATCACTTTACTCTGATATTATATCAGTTTTCATAAACCCACTCAGCAGCTAATCACCTCATCTTTGTAGACACCTTAGGCTCAAGGGTGTAGTTTTCCTTCTTGTATTTTTCCCTTTCTCCCCACCCCTCCCCCCAAAGTGAAGCCAGCTCTGCTCCTCACTGCCTCACTACTTCAACAGGTCAGGGAAGGTATGTAGTCTGGCAGGGGAGGAGAGAGAGCACTGTGGGTCTCCAGACCGGCTTTCTAGCAGTGCTCTGAGGAGCTGGTAATTTCCCAAAGTGTAGTGGTCCCCCCCACCCCCGCCGTGTTCACACAGAAACACAAGAGCCCCCAGCTGTCTGGCAGATTTCCTCAGCTTCCCGAGACAGGGACAATGAAAGGGTTAGTGGCAATTTACAGACTACCGATAATCGATGATGAGATGGGGCTCCCTCAGATGTCTGGCACTGTGGAAGTTTCCAAGACCTAGTCTTGATCTCAGGGAGGCAGGAACAGCAAGAATGACTCAGGTAGAATTTTCCAACACTCTGCTGAGATGAGGTGCAGAACCTAAATTGAGCTGATTTAGAAAAACAAAAGAGAGGGGCACCTGGGTGGCTCAGTCAGTTAAGTGGCTGCCTTCAGCTCAGGTCATGATCCCAGGATCCAGTCCCATGTCGGGCTCCCTGCTCCCTGCTCAGTGGAGAGCCTGCTTCTCCCTCTCCCACTCCCCTTGCCTGTGTTCCCTCTCTCGCTGTGTCTCTCCTTGTCAAAATAAATAAATAATTAAACAAACAAACAAATAAATAAATAAATTTAAAAAAAAAAGAAAAGAAAACCCAGGAGAGAAGGATAATATTCTTTCATACCTAGATTTATGATCTAATAACGAAGAAACATGCCTTTCAATCTCCAAAGGGCTTGAACATACAGTTACATGGGAAACCACACGCTTATAATGAAGCTTTTGGGTTTCTTTATCCACAATCAGAGAATACAATTTAATTCATGGAGCAGCGTATATGAACAAGCATTCTAGGGAGACTGAGGGAGAATGGAAAAGCATTGCGGTGCTCAAAGGAACTCACCTGCATATACCGGCCACCGGTGTTTTTGGAGAGCAGCGGGCCATATCCGCTAAACAGGTGCATCTCCTATGATTCCGTGACCCTGACAGCACGAGCGCTCAAAATTACCTGTGCTAGCTGCCTGGGATCAGTTTCCTCCTCTCTAGCTTTCCTCGCATGGCTCAAGCCAGCATCTCTCACCTGGCCCACTGTGAGCAACCTCCTCTCCAATTTTCCTGGGTCCAGACTTTCTTCTCCATGGAAAAGATTGTTCAGAATACAAACCTAATCCTATCACCTCCTTGTTCACCTTTCTGTTCAAAACTCTCCAGAACTCTCCTCTACTGCCTTCCATAAATAGACTGATGTTCTGTTCCTGTGATCGGGCTTCTTTTTTTTTTTTTTTAAGACTTATTTATTTATTTGAGACAGAGAGAGAGAGAGAGAGTGCACGCAGAGGCAGAGGGAGAGGCAGACTCCCCACTGAGCAGAGAGCCCGATGCAGGGCTCAATCCCAGGACCCTGGGAACCTGATCTGAGCCAAAGGAGGACGCTTAACAGACTGAGCCACCCAGGGACCCCTGTTTCCTGGCTTCTTAACAGTGACCCAGTTTTGCAAGCATGCTGCAAGGTTTGTTCACCAAATGGGTCTAGAGGCTCTTGTCTGTGTCCCTGGGCACACTCTTCCCATCTGCTATGCCCAAACTCAGTTGTCTTCTTATCCATCAGGATGCTTCTTCCTGCCAGAAGCTGGCTTTCAAAGCCCAGCACGGTAGTGGTTGTTTCTCCTTGGGGCTCCCAAAGTACAGTGTCTACCAGGATGGCATAGAAGCTAGCATATTGGATTGTAATTTTATGTTTTTAAAAGGTTTTTTTTTTGACAGATAGGGAGGACAAGTAGGCAGAGCGGCAGGCAGAGGGAGAAGCAGGCTCTCCACTGAGCGGGGAGACCAATGCGGGGTTCAACCCAGGACCTGAGCCGAAGGCAGCCGCTTAACCGACTGAGCCACCCAGGTGCCCCTGGATTGCAATTTTAAAAACAATTCTTTCTCCACCTCGACATGATGCGTTCTTTGAAGGTACAGGCTGTGCCGTTATGTCTGTATTTCTGCCATTTTAGAAGATTCTCAGTAGTACTCTCTAACTACGTGGTTTCAAGCATGCAGGGCTCTCATTTTCCTAGACCACCCCCTTCTGGTCCCAGACAATTCAGGCTGAAGATGCTAGAGCTAGAGATTCCTTCCACACTGAAGGGATGGTACAGGGAGGGGGGGCGGGGTTGTAAATCCTACTTTCAACACAGTGTCTGGACTGCACCCCTTCATCTGTCACTTCCTGTGTGATCATGGGCAAATCACAGTCTTCGAGCTTCTCTTTCTCCCCAGGAAGACGAGCATAATCATGCTGTCAGAGACTTTCGGGAAGGCACTGAGCGATGAAGTGAAAGTGCTCAGCAAATTGTCATGTGCTACATGCGGATAACCTCCAAAGCATGCGGATAACAAAACCGCTTTTGTTAAAAGTGGCCCCAGAGAAAATGAACTTAAAAAAAAATGAGGTCCCAAGTGTACGAACCTGGTTCATACTGACAAAACCTCTCTTTTTCATCTTATTTTTATTTATGTATGTATTTATTTGAGAGAGAGAGAAAGCACGAGATGGGGAAGGAGCAGAGAGAGAGAGAGAGGGAGAGGGAGAAACAGACACTCTCTGCTGAGCAAGGAGCCTGACGCTGGACTCGATCCCAGGACCCTGAAATCATGACCTGAACCGACTAAGCCACCCAGGCACCCCCAGATCAAACTTTCCTTATCCCTTTTCCATGGTCCAAACTAACTTTGTGCTTAATTCTGCCTTCTCCTGCCCTCACCTGGAGAACATTGTCCTCCCTCCATGCCATCTGTTTTATTCCAATTCCCCATTGGAGGCAGGAGAGCACCGTGTCCCTTTCAAGACAGCAAGTCACAGAGTCACAGATCTGAGTTCAAATCTCAACCTCGCCATCTCTCTGGACCGGCAGCCTCACCTCTTCGGGCCCAAGTTTTGTCATCTTCTGGGTCCTCGGTATGTGATGGAGAATAAATGACACCATAGAACTGTTCCTTTCAATTTCAGTGATTTCCACCTCTGCTCTTATTCAGCCTCCCACAGGTTTAATCACACCTAGGATGCCGTCTCCGCTCAACCCAAGTTTCAGGTTTCATTTTCAAATATTTAAACTTGGAAACCCTCTTTTCTGAGTACCACCTCTGGTTTTTTCAGTTCTCTTCCTTCTGCCAAAGTCACTCTGCCTTCAGCTTGGCTTCCAGCCCCTCCAGCCAACCTTGTTTTTCCAGACAGCCTCGGGGCGGCCTCAGTCCCCTCTCTGCCAAGCCAGAACCTGAAGCCTTAGCCACGTCACTGTGCCCTCAACTGCTGCCTCACATTTCCACACTCCCTTTCTCTGGGTGGCCTCTGGGCCCAGATAACTTTCTGCTTACTGTGTCAGCTTCCAAATGTTCACGTTTGCAACCAACAGGTTTTTTCTTCCTCTTCTGGGGGAACACACTCATCAGCAGAATGCCTGTCTCCCTCTCCCTGACTTCCTTTTGCCATAGCTGAGGAAGAGTCATGCCCCTTCCCCGCCAGCAGTCTCCTCTAACAGGCACCCAGGCTCCTACCCCATAGCCCCTCCACCAGGCCTTGATCCAGAAGGATCCCCTCTATCATTTTCCTCTTCAGCTTCTTCTCTTTCCCTCTCCTCTCCTTCTGCATATAGCAACCCAGATCTCCCCCATTCCAAGATGACCTTCTCAGGCTTCCTCTCCAGATACCACCTTAGATGTGCCCATGGTACCATCCGGGTTCTTCTGTGTGGCCATGGATTTACCTTTACCAGAGATCTTTCCATTTTGACATGGCTTCACATAGCTGTTTACCATCCCTTGGTTTCAGCTTGACTCCTTTTTAGCACTTCTTGTACAGCAGGTCTTGTGGTAAGAAACTCCCTCAGCTTTTGCTTGGGGGGGAAACTCTTCAAGCCTTGTTGACGTGGGGCCAGGACCTGAGATGATGGTGCAAGGGCCATAATGGCCACCGTAGAGGTAAGGATAGCTTCCTTTCATCTCTCTCTCTCTGTCTCTCCCCTATATCTGTTCTGGTGATCCACCCTTCTGTGTAGACAGGTTATAAAACACATACACATTAAAAAAAAAAATATATATATATATATATTTATTTGAGAGAGAGGGAGAGCTGGGGGAGGGGAAGAGGGAGAGAGAATCTCAAGCAGACCCCATGCTGAGCATGGAGCCTGACGTGGGGCTGGATCTCACAACCCTCAGATCGTGACCTGAGATGAATTCAAGAGTCAGAAACCCAACCGACTGAACCACCCAGGCGCCCCATATACAGCTTTAAAAATAACCTAACTGCCCTGTCCTACAGCTTTGGTTGGTACAGAGCCCACTTTCTGAATTACCACAGGCAACATTGTTTGACCAAATGTTTCACCATGAAATAACTAAGGGTGTTAACTTTCTAATTTTCCGTAGTTTTACCATTATGGCTCCAAGCCTAATCCTCCTTTTTGAGCCAATTCTAAAAATTTGGATTTTGTACCTTGTAGCTCCTACTTTGAGGTATTACATTCCAAATCAATTAGAATCTGAATTTAGCTCCAATAACTGGAACTCCAAAGCCTGGCCCAAACAAATAACATAAAAACATATTTTCCCATCTAAGGAAAAGTCCCAAGATGGTTAATCAAGGGCTGAAATGGTATCTACATGATGTTTTCAGAAATTCGGACTCTTTTTGAATTTCTGCTCAGACAATGTTAGAACATTTAACCTTCACAAGATGGCTGCCTAACCGCCAGCCTTCACATCTGCCTTCAAAGCAGCAGAGAAGAAGAGAAGTTAATGACGCAAGGAGATAGGTCAACTGATTCAGCTCTCTCATCCGTGTTTCTTTGCACAAAATATACATGTGTAAACATTCAGTCACTTTTCGGTGGGAAAGATGATACTCAGATTTCACTGTTAGGTTCAGTAGAACATAATGTCAAAGGATGACATATCTAATGTGACACACTGAAAAGAATGTTGAATAAATCTTAATCTTCAAAGAAATTTATAATAACAATTTAAAGCTTCATGAATTAGTGTTGTGCCAATTTAAAACACTAAGAAATAGGACTATCATGAGAAACAAAATCAGCCTCTGAGGGTATGAAAAGGGATGTAGGGCAAACAAGAAGAAAATTAGCATTCATTGAGTTATGAATATGAGCTTTCCATATGATGAATATTAACTATTATTCAATGGCAAACCTTGCAAATACAGAATAAAATCCAAATTACTGGTTATACAGCAAAAAAATCTACTTGTGACAAAAGCAAGGTTATAAATTCAGGTTCTCATCAAACATTTTTTTTTCAAAATTTTATTTATTTGACAGCACAAGTAGGCAGAGAGGCAGACAGAGAGAGTGAGAGAGAGAGGGAAGCAGACTCCCTGCCGAGCAGGGAGCCTGATGCAGGGCTCGAACCCAGGACCCTGGGATCATGACCTGAGCTGAAGGCAGAGGCTTTAACCCACTGAGCCACCCAGGTGCCCCCCCATCAAACATTTCTGACACTAACATTATCTACAGAAGCATCTGGCCAATTTGTACCCTTTTTTTTTTTAAAGATTTTATTTGAGAGAGAGAGATGCGAGAGTGAGAGAGAGCACAGGCAAGGCTGGTTCAGAGGGAGCGGGAGAAGCAGACTTCCTGGTGACCAGTCTGCCAGATGTGGGACTCGATCCCAGGATGCTTCGATCATGACCTGATCTGAAGGCGGACACTTAACTTACTGAGCCACCCAGGCTCCCTGTACCTAGTGACTCCTTATGCATACTGAATGGGATTCAGGTAAAATGCCACTATGTACAAAGCTGTGTACAGAGCTGAAACAGTGTTCTCCATTTCCTGGGGGAATTATCAGTATACAGCAGGAGGTCTAAGGGCTCATATATTTGTTGCTTTATCATAATTCAAATGCATTTCTGGGTGTGACTTTCATTTTGCCCAAATGAATATGTGCCTTGAATATGTGCCCTATGGTCACACTTAGCAATGAGAAGAAAACAGAACTCCAGCTTTGAGGAGCTGACACACTGCAAGCCAGCTGCAGGATATTACCTTGTGGGACATACTGAGGTCACCTTGCTTCCTGAGGAATTTTCCCAAAAGTTCTATGCACCAAATTCTACTTCCATCTCACTAGCCAGAATTTAGTCATGTGGTTATCACTCTTTGAGGGAGCTTGGGCAATGCAGATTTCTAGCTGGTACATGTTGCTGCTGCAAACAAAATCAGGGTTTGCTAACGAGGAAGGAGGGAAAGAAGAGATCTCAGATAGGCTCTAACTAGTTGGGGCAGAAAGAAATTTATCTCCTGCAGAAATGTTAGAAGAGCTCTAGAAGCAGGTCTAGGCAAAGCTCTCAGAAACAACGTTGCTTAGTTAGTCTGATTAACCTCAGAAACACTGCCTCTGCTGACATCCATGCCCACAAAGCCAGTGACCTCTGCCCAGCTGTGTGTGACCCCATGTCAATTCCGAATCAAAGCTTTCCATGAGGGTATCTTATTGGTAAGAACTGCATCACAGGCAAGCAAGGGACATTGGGGAATGAAGTTTAGGAAAAATCTATCTGAAGAGGTGGCAACAGTGTGAAACAGTAGTGGTGAGTAAGGTTGTATATTTCATTGATTCTAAGACATGCATTTTTCCACATTTTTATGCTTCTGAAATTAGTATACTTTTGACAGGTCAGTGATGGCTGTTGGGCATCTGGTGCTTTTGTGATGTGGATGTCATTGTTTGTATGCCCATTATACCCCCTTATAAGAATGAGAAAACATTGCCATTGAAAGGGTCCAAATGGGGGTTTCAATAGGTTGGAAGGAAATCCTGGACCCAAGAGTGAAGCGCTCTGTTTAAATGCCGTCCTGCCAAAGAATCCCACAGGATACAAAATCAGCAACACAGACAACTCTGAGTTCTATACTAAATATAAAGCATTTCTAGAAATAAGTTAACTGATTTATTTTGCTTTAAAAAAAGATTTTATTTATTCATTTGAGAGCAAGAGAGTGAACACAAACAGGGGGAGTGGGAGAGGGAGAAGCAGGCTTTCCACCGAGCAGGGAGCCAGATGTGGGGCTCGATCCCAGGACCCTGAGATCATGACCTGAGCCGAAGACAGACACAACGACTGAGCCACACAGGTGCCCCAATTTATTTTGCTTTTTAATGTATTCACAAGAGATTGACACCTATACAAAATAACTCTAATTGATAAGAAAAAAAAGACTATTGGCTCAGTTACATCACTCTCAGGAATTTAGCCTGAGAAAATAATTCAAAAGAAAAATATTCTCAGGGTGCCTGTGTGGGTCAGTAGGTTAAGCGTTTGCCTTCAGCTCAGGTCATTATCCAAGGGTCCTTGGATCCAGCCCTGGGGCAGGCTCCCTGATCAGTGAGGAGTCTGCTTCTCCCTCTGCCCCTCTCCACCCCTTGTGCCCTCTCTCTCAAATAAATAAAATCTTAAAAAAAGAAAAAGAATTTTAAAGGAAAACAAATTTGTATATGCACTATAATCACAACTATGTAAAATATGTGTATGAAAGGTTTTTGTTTTTTTTTAATTTATTTGACAGACAGAGATCACAAGTAGGTAGAGAGGCAGGCAGAGAGAGAGAAAGGGGGAAGCAGGCTCCCCGCAGAGCAGAGAGCCCGATGTGGGGCTTGATCCCAGGACCCTGGGATCATGATCTGAGCCGAAAGCAGAGGCTTTAACCCACTGAGCCACCCAGGCGCCCCTGAAAGGTTTTTTTTTAAGACTTTATTTATTTGTCAGAGAGAGAGAGAGAGCACAAGCAGAGGGAGCAGCAGGTGGAGAGAGAAGCAGACTCCCTGCTCAGCAGGGAGCCTGATGCAGGACTTGATCCCAGAACCCTGGGATCATGACCTGAGGCAAAGGCAGACGCTTAACTGACTGACCCACACAGGAATCCTTGTTTATGAAGGTTAAAAACTCAAGAAGCCTGCAAAATATCTAGAAGCATGTTGCAGTAAAACATGAATGTCCTGGATGGGTTCCTGGGGACCCATTGGTCTATTGGCTCTCAATCTTTTTTTGGGTTATGAATCCTGTATTAGTCTCTTCAGGCCACCAAAACAATACCACAGGCCAGGTGGCTAAAATGATTTATTTTCTCATAGTTCCAGATACTAGAAGTCCAAGATCAAGGTGCCAGCAAATTCAGTTCCTGGTTAGGCTCTCTTCTCTGTTTGCAGATGGCCACCTGCTTGCTGTGTCATCACATGGCATTGTCTCTGTATGTTATGGAGAGAGAGAGAGAGAGAGAGAGAGATCTCTGGTGTCTCTTTCTCTTCTTATAAAGATACCAGTCCCTCCCATCAGACTGGGGCCCACCCATGTGAACTCAGTTAACTTTCTAAGTTTTTATAAAGATTTTATATTTTTATTTAATTGACACAGAGAGAGACAGCAAGAGAGGGAACACAAGCAGGGAGAGTGGGTGAGGGAGAAGCAGGCTTTCCACCGAGCAGGGAGCCCTATTTGGGGCTCGACTCCAGGACCCTGGGATCATGACCTGAGCTGAAGGCAGATGCTTAACAACTGAGCCACCCAGGCAACCCTTCATGTAACTTTCTAAAGGTCCTGTCTCTAAATACAGTCACAATGAAGGTTAGTGCTTCAATACAGGAATTTTTGAGGTGACATGATTCAGCCCATAACAGGCCCCCTTTGAGAACCTGATGAAAGTTCTGTGCACCCTTCCCGGAGCCTGCATACATCGCCTCCCACAACGTTGCACAAAATTTCAAGAAGTTCACGGACCCCAGTTTGAGCAGCGTTGTTCCAGGCAACTTCCTCTTTTCACAGATGGAGAAACGGTGCTTCAGAAGAGGGAAGTGATTTTCCACAGATTCGGAGAGAGCCAGGTCTCATGATTCCTCATCTAGTTCTTGCCCAAGTTTACTCCACCTTCTTCTGAGCCTGTTAGATCAGCCATCCAGGGTGACCCCAGCACACCACAGGTCCTCTGGACAGGGTGGAAGGGTGCAGCCACTTCTTCTTCTTCTTTTTTTTTCAAAGATTTTATTTATTTATTTGACAGAGAGACACAGTGAGAGAGGGAACACAAGCAGGGGGAGTAGGAGAGGGAGAAGCAGACTCCCCACTAAGCAGGGAGCCCGATGTGGGGCTCCATCCCAGGCCCCTGGGATCATGACCTGAGCCGAAGGCAGACGCTTAATGACTGAGCCCCCCCGGCGCCACGGTTGCAGCCACTTCTTCACCTGGGGTGCTCACATGGGTTAACAAGGCTCTAGCTGTAACGGCTCTGTTACAAGGGGGATGGATTTCAGTGCCTCAAACTAGTCAGGAGCTTGTGAAGGAGCTGCACCAACTTCAATATTCATCCACAAGAGACCTGAGAGTGAGGAGGTGGAAGGGCTCTGTTCTTGTTGAAAGACAAAGTGGAGAGGACGAGGCACAGCCTTGAACTATCTGGTGGCCTTGACATGGCATTGTCCCCCTAGGTCTGATTCCTCACTTGGACACTGCCCAGGAGTTGGGCTATTTGATTTCTCCAAGAGTTCTTCTGGCTCTCAGATTCTGTACTTCTATGATACTGGGGCAGGAAGCAGGAGGAACAGTGAGTTGAGGCGTTTGGGTTCTATAATTCTGGGGAAAATAATTTTTTTTCAAAATGTCTTCTAATGGTACCATAGAATTAGCGATAAAGAAAATGTTGTTTGGGGTTGCCTGGGTGGTGCAGTTGGTTAAGCATCTGGCTCAATTTTGGCCTGGGTCCTGATCTCAGGGTCAGGAGATAGAGCTCTGTGTTGGGTTCCATGTTCAGCAGAAAGTCTGCTTAACACTCTCGTTCCCTCTGCCCCCACCGCCCCCTCTCTAAAATAAATAAATCGTTATTTATTTATTTTTAATTATTTAAAAACATTTTATTTATTTATTTGATGGAGAGAGAGAGAGAGGGAGAAAGAGAGAGAAGGAGCACAAGCAGGGGGAGCAGCAGAGGGAGAGGGAGAAGCAGACTCCCCACTGAGCAGGGAGCCCAATGTGGGACTTACCCCAAGACCCTGAGATCATGACCTGAGCGGAAAGCAGACCCTTAACTGACTGAGCCACCCAGGCGCCCCATAAATAAATCTTTAAAAAGAAAAGAAAAAAAAAGAAAATGTCATTTGAAGAGATGGAAAAGCCCTAAGAAGAATCTGAAAAGACCCTTTAAATACTTAGTCGTTTATCGTAAAGTTTTGACATAAATGTTTCCTTTGTTTCTGCTTCAGGCCCATCCTTAAGTAAGAGAGGAGCATTAGGGTAGCTGGACTTCTAAATAAAGGTGCCAAGAGAATGGGGCAGTATTTACAATGGGAAATGCTATGTATCTTTAGGCAGAGGCGGTGGCCCCAGAGGATCATTTCGTTCCATTTCATCTGTCAATGAAATAAACAACCATGACATTCTTTCTACTGACCCTCTCAAAGCCACAAAGCAGCATGGAGCCTAAACTTGAGCCACTTTGTGGGAAAGCAAGACTAGAAACAAAAGCAGGGGAAACTCCTGGGGTGAGGTCTAACTTTTCAGGAATATCCTAGCTTTGTTCCCTACCAACAATAAGGCCTTGAAGCGTTGCCCACGCCCTCCTGCTGTTTATTCTGCCTGTCCATGCCCCCACACCTAGTCTAACACATCATTGGTCTCAGTTTCTGTCTAGGGAGAAGAGGAAGAAAAGGGCTGCTGATGGGGAAGCAGGGGTGAAGTCTGGTGTTAAGAGGGAAGTGTCAAACAGGCAAGGGAGATGCGGGGCACCGCCATCACCCCTCCCACCACCTTTATTGGCGAAAAACCCCTTCAGCCCCAGTGGCTAATCGGCTAACTAGGAAGGACCCGAGGGACTCCAAAGGCGTGGAGTCCACCCATTACTTCCCAACAAACAGCCTTGAACCGCACTGCCCTCAGCTGGTGAAATCATCGTATTACAACGCAGGTCCTTTGTTTTGGATTTTCGGCCTTCATTTTTTGCTCTCGGGTTCTTGGTCCTCCACCGCTGAGAGGAAGTGGTTGGGGAAGGTAGAAATCTCTGAAAAGCTGTAACCATAGTGCAACACCTTTGTAGGTTTTCAGCACAAACTCACAATTAGATTCCGAGTGGAGACATACCACTCAAATATGGGATACTTATTAAAAAACTGAGATTGATTTACATATTATAATTATGTAAGCATCATTCCTGTCATTTTTAGTAAAATCTATGAAATTTGGAACATAAGGCTATCAATATAAGTGAAATGAGGTTACTAATCTTAATGAGGCCTGTTGTAAATAAAGGAAATAATTTTAATTTTACTTCTGATATAACATAATTATAATATATTTATACTATTATGTTATTTCCCTTAGCATTGTTCTTTCACCATTTATGGTGAAAGGTAACATAGATAGGGAAAATGTCATGATTATATGCATATTTTAATAAATGATTATCAAGTTAATGTCTGTGTAAATCCCCCGGGTCACAGAAGAAAACGCTGTCAGTATCCCCCAAGGCTCCTGAGGTTTTCCTGTCTGGTTTCAGTCCCATTTCCTCCTCCAAAGAGGACATCCACAACCTTACTTCTGTGACCACACTTTCCTTGCCTTTCCTCATGGTTTTATACACAATACATGCGTCTTTATTTTGTTTTATTTTTCAGGAGTTGGGGGGAGAGGGAGGGGGAGACAGAGACAGGGAATCTGAAGCAGGCTCCATGCCCAGCACGGAGCCCGACACAGGGGTTGATCTCACAACCCTGAGATCATGTTCTGAGCAGAAATCAAGAGGTGGACCCTTAGCCAACTAAGCCAACCAGGTGCCCCTATATATGCATTTTTAAATAATACATCAATACTTCCCATTATTTACAGTTATATAAATGGAATCATTAAATATGTCTGTATTGTTTCTTCCATCTTTTATTCACACTCATATTTGTAAGATTCATTCTTATTATTCTGTGTAGTGATACCTTGTGCATTCTTGCTGATGAAAAAGTATTCCCTCATATAAATGTGCCGCAAATCATCGATCCTGCCCACAAAAGTAGAAATTTGTGTGGTTCCCCTATTTGTAACACAGTGATAGCAAAAATGATACTCATAAACCTTTCTGTCTTGCCATTAAAGGGGTATTTGTAATGCATATATTTAAAAGGATAGTTGAAAGTTAATGAAAACAGAAAAAAAGCAATATAAGCTCAAGAAAGGATGAAGGAAGGAATAAAGGTAAAAAAAAGTAGTGAAAGAGGAAACAAGTATACAAGAGATAGAATCAGAAAGGCAGGGGCGCCTGTGTGGCTCAGGGGCTTAAAGCCTCTGCCTCCGGCTCAGGCCATGCTCCCAGGGTCCTGGGATCCAGCCCCTCATCCCTGCTGAGCAGAGAGCCCGCTTCCTTTCCTTTCTCTCTGCCTGCCTCTCTGCCTACTTGTGATCTCTGTCTGTCAAATAAATAAATAAATAATCTTAAAAAAAAAAGAATCACAAAGGCAGGAGTTGGTTCTTTGGAAAAAGAATAAAATTGGTGAAACTCTAATGAGCTTGGTCAAGGAAACAAGGGAGCAAAGCACCAACATCGGAAAAGAGAGGGTAGAAATAACCACAAAACCAAATGATCAAAATTAAGTTGTGGGACAACTGACATCAAGAATATCCTGGTGTCATGCACCGAGAAGGACAGAACATCACCTGTATAGTATTCCTACCCAACGAAACGGGAGAAAGCAATCAGGCAAATCCAGCCTAAGACGCTTTCTGAACTCCTGGACCAGATCTTCAAAAGGCAATGTCATGCAAGACCAAAAAAAAAAAAAAGTCTGGGAAAATATGTTAGTTTAAATACTAAGGAGACTTGACAACTGAAATGCAATGGATGATCTTTACTTGGAAAGATGAGGGTTTTTTGTTTTAGAGATCATGTACTAAGAACAATATTGGGACAATGGGGAATTTTGAGTGAGGATCTAAACTAGGTATTGTATTGTCTCAAAATTAAATTTTCAGAGTGTGATATCTGCATTAAGATTTTGTAGCAGATCACTATTTTTCTTAAGAAATGTATGTTGTGGGGCACATGGGTGGCTCAGTGGGTTAAGCCTCTGCCTTCGGCTCAGGTCATGATCTCAGGGTCCTGGGATCGAGCCCTGCATGGGGCTCTCTGCTCAGCAGGGAGCCTGCTTCACCCTCTCAGCTTTCCCCTCTCTCTGCCTGCCTCTCTGCCTACTTGTGATCTCTCCCTTTCTATCAAATAAATAAATAAAATCTTTAAAAAGGAAATATATGTTGTGTATTTAGGGACAATAAACTATAATTTCTTCAAGTAACTCAAAAGATTCATGAAACATTTAAAACACACACACAGAGGGGAGGGACAGAAAATGACATACGTGACAAATAATAATGGGTAAATCCAGTTGAAGGATATATGAGTGTTCCTTGCAATTTTCTTGCAATTATCTATAAGAGAGACATTTTCAGAAGTAAAATTTGGGGGTGCCTGGGTAGCTAAGTCATTAAGTGTCTGCCTTTGGCTCAGGTCCTGATCCCAGGGTCCTGGGATCAAGCCCCCATCAGGCTCCCTGCTCAACAGAAAGCCTGCTTCTCCCTCTCCCCCTGCATGTGTTCCCTCTCTCGCTGTGTCTCTCACTGTCAAATAAGTAAATAAAATCTTTTTTAAAAAGTAAAATTTTAAAAAAGTAAAAAGAAGATATTAAATGCCATTTTATGTCTATTGGTCTGAAAACTCAGAAAAAGGTGACCAATATCTAGAAAAAAATACCTTGCCAAAAGTCACTCAAAAGGGAATAGCCAACCCGAATTGTTCTATAGCCATACAGAAATATATCACTAGTCAAAAAGCTTTAAAAAAAAAAATCCAGGTTCAGGGCGCCTGGATAGCTCAGTTGTTAGGCATCTGCCTTCAGCTCAGGTCATGTGGGATCAAGCCCCCTGCCAGGCTCCCTGCTTAATGGGGAGCCTGCTTCTCCCTCTCTGTCTGCCCTTGCTTGTGTTCCCTCTCTCACTGTCTTTCTCTCTCTCTCTCTAGCAATTAAATAAATAAAAATGTTTTTTAAAAAATCCAGGCTCCTCCACTGACTTTGGACAAATACTTTAAGCAAAAACTTTTTTATTTTGGCAGAAACATTTTTTTAAAAGTTTTTACTTATTTATTTGACAGAGAGAGATTATAAATAGTCAGAGAGGCAGACAGAGAGAGAGAGAGAGGAGGAAGCAGGCTCCCTGCTGAGCAGAGAGCCCGATACAGGACTCGATCCCAGGACCCTGAGATCATGACCTGAGCCGAAGGCAGAGCCACCCAGGCGCCCTGGCAGAAACATTTTTTTTTTTAAGATTTTATTTATTTATTTGTCAGAGAGAGAGAGAGAGAGAGAGAGAGCACAGGCAGACAGAGTGGCGGGCAGAGATAGAGGGAGAAGCAAGCTCCCTGGCGAGCAAGGAGCCCGGTGTGGGACTCGATCCCAGGACGCCGGGACCATGACCTGAGCCGAAGGCAGCCGCTTAACCAACTGAGCCACCCAGGCGTCCCCCGGCAGAAACATTTTTAATGTGACATGAATTCATAGAAAAACGGGAAAACGAAGGACACTCCGCAAAACCTTTTGAGGATACAATAACCTGGATACTAAATCCTGTCAAGGACAAGTTGAGAAAGGAAAATCACTGGTCAATCACACACTCATGATAAAGAAGCAAGAATCAGTAAGAGAATATTAGCAAACTGAATTCTACAGGATATAAGAAGGAAACCAGAAGGCACTATGATGAAACCGGATCCATCTCAGACACACAAACTTGATTTAACTTCAGAAAGTAAATTGCTACAATATTCCACATTCACAAATTATAGGAGATCACTGTGAACCTCAAATTCAGAAAAATAATTGGTAGGATACAGTATCCGTTCGTAATGTATTTTTCACAATTTTTTAAAAGTTCAAGATTATTTAATTAGAGGATTTTTAATTTCCGAGTCTTTTGAGAAAGCAAAATTAATGCAACACAAATCAGAAGATCTAATTAATAAATTTAACAACAAACCAAAGTAATTTTGTTACATGAAGTAACCCATTTATTATAGGCTAGCAGTGTCTCAAATGCTGGAGCTTCTACTGCTCTTTCAACTCCTTCAGTCTTATGATGGCTAACTTTACTGTGACTGCAGAAGTGGTATTGTAGGTCCAGGCAAGACCAGCAACGGTTTTCATGCAGGAGCCACAGTGCCAGATCCCCACAGCTCCTCTTTTCATCTTGGTTTTGCCACAAAAGGAGCAAGTGTACTTAGCATGCTGCTTTATTTCAATCTTCAGCATCTTCCTGAGGGAGGCACTGTAACAGGTCCCATATTTACCGGCAGTTCAACCTTCTTGGTGCATTTAGCCATGTTGCTGCAAACTAGGTCTGAGCCCAGAGAGCAAAGTTCAAGATTATTGAGATAGAATTTGCGTTAAGGTCTGTGAGTCCTTCCAAACTCATACTGTTAGGGAACCACGACCACAGACTACAAAATTCTCATCACCTGCCAAACTCGGGTCGTGCTCTGGTAATTAAAGCCCTTCTCTCAACCCCAGACACTGGCAACCACTGATCTGTTGTCTGTCCCTATGGTTCGGACTTTGTAAGAAAGTCACAAAAATGGATTCCCATGATATGTAGACTTTTGCACTTGTTGTCCTTTACAGAAGGGGCCCATGCTCCTAAGGCACGTCTGGAGGTGCCATGTACCTACCACTCCTCACCTGGGTAGTAGTTACATGGCTTGATCACTTCCTATCCGTTTGTCAACTTGCAGGCTTTCCACAATCAGGTATACATACGGTGCAACTAAATATAATTTATCCTATCTTTGTAAAGGTTATTTATTAAACAGCGATTGTTTTCCTTTAAAAGAAAGTGGAAAAGTCAAGACAGCAGTCACCTCAAGAAACTGGGGAGACAAGTGACTGGCATGGGGCAAAAGGAGGGCTTCAACTTACTGTCAAAATTTCTCTAAATCTGAGCGGTAGTTACTAGGATTCCAACCTACAAGGAGCCCGGGGCCGCTGAGCACCCTCTAGTGATGCCCATGGTGCCCACAGGGATCATGCAGGTAACAAACAGGTCACATGGCCACCCTGACACCCACAATGTGCGGGGGAGCCAAACC
>ML097865.1:0-44560 GCA_003697995.1 Taxidea taxus jeffersonii
AAAAAAAAAAAAAAAAAAAGGAAGGTAGAATCACAAGAACACTGTTACCTTGAGCCTGAGATGCCAATTCTGACTCAACCCTGAATTTGGATTTGGATTAAGTGACTCAGAGTCAATAGAACCACTGAATTTCTGAAATCATAAAGTTGCACTCTTACCAAAGTAAAGAATCAAGCGTAGATAGAAAACATTAAGCCAAGAAAACAACACAGGTCACATAATTTTGTTTGCCCCTACAAAACATTTAAGCAGTTAGTTTTGCTTTGATTTTTTTTCTTTTTGTTTTTGTTTTTGAAGAGCAATTGTGGTCTTTTAAATTTTCTTGGTTGGAGAACAAATTTTGATCAGCATTAGTGCTGGGAAATGGTTTTGGCTTGTCATCCCCAAAGCACAGGGGAGCTCATGGGAAAACTGGGCGGTCCTTCTCCAGGATTTAGTTCACTGACAAAGCTTGGCATTCTTTTGCACAAGCTCAATAGAAATTGTGGGGTGTGAGTACGGATGATAAGAAGGTACCACGGCAGAGAGACTAGTGGACCCTGCCTGTCTGGTGAACGTCACTGGCGACTGTGAACTTTGGGGGAAGGACCGCTAGAATTCAACAGCACCTGGAGGTAAGGTTCTGTTACAGAGCCCTTGTTTTGCCCTCACTGGCTACGTTGATTCGTTGTGGCTCATGGACTTGCCTCCGTTCAGCACGCCGGAGACACTTCTACTCTTGGTTGGGGTCCCGCTTCCAGACCGGGAGAACTCCGTGAGGTCGTGCAGCGACGGCTCCTTGTACATGGCCACTGGAAAACAGAGGAACACCGGGTCAGAGGCCTTCGAGTGTGCACCCTGCGCGGGCCCTCAGCTTGTCTTCCGGCCACCCGGCTTCCCTGCTCTCGGCGGAACTCGGAGAACGCTGCTTCCGAGGACTCCGCCGGGAAGCGACGGGCTCGGCTGGAGCGAAACCTAGTCTTTGGTGCAGTAGCGTGCAAAGACTTCTAATGCCTCATTCCCACCACTTATGGTTCTATACATGAGGGCATTACTGAAAAATGCATTTTAGTAAAGCTCTTGGAAGTTTAAATATAATCTACGGCATGCTGTGCAAGCCAATTATTCAAATGTAAAACATTTGAAAACACTGGTTTCTATTGTGCTCGAAAGGCTACTCTCCAAGAGCATAAATATTTAGCGTAAGTCGTAATGCAATACGTGGTCTGTACTCTTGTTGCGCTGTGAGTGACACCACGAGCTGACACAGAGCACCCACAACGTGCTGGACACTGTGCTCAGTGCTTCAGGTGCATTACCTCGTTGAATCCCCCAAGAATCCTATGACCTGGGGGCTCGATCCATATTTTACAGGTGAGGAACACAGGTGAGTGATCCAGCCACGCCCACCCAGTGAGGACAGAGGGGAGTTGGGATTCAAATCCAGGTAGTCTGGCCACAGAACACAGGCCCCTGAGCTGTGCCATGTAGATTTGATTGGACCGTCTGTTGACTCCAAGCCGATGACCTCTTGGAGGTCTCGCTCTGCTTTGGCCACATCCTCGAGCCCATCTCTACCTCAGCTACTTGTAACATCCTTATCTTCTGCACCCCACTTCTCTCCCTTACCCTTGCCAACTGGCTACTGATCTGCCAGTAATGACCGTTGGCGAAACTGGGAAACCGTTGGGGAAGAATTAGGCTCCACTTAAGAGAAGCAAGATGATAAGGACTGAGTGAAGTAAGGGTACTCGTCCAATCCACGGCTCCGAGCGCATCAAGTTTACCTTTGAGTGGTTTGGGCAGAAAGTGAGCTGCAGGCTTGTTCTTCTTCACGTGGTTTCCTTTCATGATCTCCCCTTCTTTGTTCAGGCCCAGATACCACCCTCGGCCGGACTGCTGCTGGCGGTATATCATCGAGGAGTATGTCACGTAATAATTTTCAAACACCGATTCTTTGAATTTGCACTCAGGTGTGAAATGTTCCTGGCAAGACAAGTAAATAAACCAAAGCTCAATATTTCTAGCTCTGAACTTCATGGAGAACCGTGTGCTATTGTCTTTTAGGAGCTCAGGACGTACTCGGTTCGAGCCTGTATGATCAGCGCTCTCTTTTAAAGGCATAAACTATTACCCCTGGAAACCAAGACTATATATAACTATATATAATTCACGGGAGGCTTTGGAAAAAGCCCTAAGTGCAAGTGCCCCTGATCAACGGTTAGCTCTCTTTGTAATAAGAGAATGGAAAAATTACAACGAGTTTCATAACTGTAATATATTGGACAAATGCAAGAGCTAAAGACCGGAAAGATCAGTATAAAGTTGTCACATGGCACTTTGTTCCCTTTGGAATTAAATATGAGAAAATAAACATTTGGTCCTTCTACTTAATGTTCATAGGTTCTCCAGTTACCATGCGCTATAACTGTCAACTGCCCGAGGCTGAAATCTGTGTTACCCTGTGATGTTAGTGGCTGCCTCCACTTCTAGAAGGATGCTACGAAGAAAGGCTACCTTTTGCTTATAGGTAAACCAAATCGATTTGTTTTTTAAACATTGGACCTTGACTTTAAAAAGAAAAAAAAAATCTCCCCTCACCTCATCCTTGTCTTACAGTAATGTTTACAAGCAAATCGATAGAGAAGCAAGGAATTTACAGTAATTCCACAAGCAGACATGAGAGAGCAGCCCAGGGGACTCTGAACCCTGGAATGGGATTTCTGCCATGTGCTTGGCCATGTTTTCTCTGGATCTGCCCATACAAATGAAGGGGTCCTGATCCAACAGACTATTACAGGGGAAAAAAAAAACCCAAAGCCTTCTTTCAAGTCTTGTGGATTTGTGTGTATGAAATAAACAGCCATTAAAAGTGGCCATCTGTAAGCCAAATGAAATGAGCAGCAGATTCTCATCTCTAAGGAGCCCATGGAAGAGCGGAGGGTCCATCCACAGCGGAAGATGAGGAGAAGAATGCTAGCTGAACGCCACAGGACAGCGGCACCAAGGAAGCCATTTTAGATATTTGCTAATCTGCTTCATCAGCAAGAACGACTCATAAAACCCTAGAAAGAAAACAACCTTGTAAAATATCATCCGCTTTCTGGATACCAGCCCTTTCTGAAGCATGCCTTCGCGGTCCTACCGTCCTCTGTTTTCACATCAGATGTCAGTCTAAGCGATGCACACTACCTGCACAAGAGAATCTGAAGTTCGGGGCGCCTGGGTGGCTCAGTGGGTTAAAGCCTCTGCCTTCGGCTCAGGTCATGATCCCAGGGTCCTGGGATCGAGCCCCGCATTGGGCTCTCTGCTCAGCGGGGAGCCTGCTTCCCTTCCTCTCTCTCTGCCTGCCTCTCTGCCTACTTGTGATCTCTGTCAAATAAATAATAAATAAAATCTTTTAAAAAAAAGAGAGAATCTGAAGTTCTCTCACAATCTCAAGTCACTTCAGCAAAGAGGGACTGGTTCCTCATATAGGGCAGCCTTTCTCTGAAAGTTAAGCCACATTTTCTTTTCTTTTGGGAATCCACAAAACCTGTTTCGCTCCACAAGCTCACCAAGTCTCCCCATCTGGCCTCCGCGGCACTGACTGGAGTCATCTTTAGGGGTTACTTCAGCCTAGGGGCATACTCGGTAAGTCCTTCAAACAGTCACACAAATTTGACCTGCACAAGAAGAAATGTATTTCCAAGGCAACGATCCCATGTAGGAAGCGGTGTTCCATTTACGGGCTTCAAAGACTCCCTTTTGTGGGATTCTCAACAGGGAAATCCAGTGTATGCCTATAAAGAAATGTGACGAGAAGTCTCCACATTTCTTCTAGAGATGAGGACAGTTGGTAGAATGTTGCTGAAATTCTTTGGGAGCAAAATCACCATTTGCAGGGGGTAGGGGCCCCTGGGCAATTTAGTCAGTTAAAGTGTCTGCCTTCAGCACAGGTCTCAGGGTCCTGAGATCAAGCCCCACAAGGGGCCCCGCGCTCAGTGGGGAGTCTGCTTCTCCTGCTCCCCCTGCTTCTAGTTTCTCAAATAAACAAACAAATAAATAAAATCTTAAAAAAAAACCCCAGAAATCACCATTTGGCGGAAAAAAGTCTCATCCTTAGAGGGTGAATTTTACTTTTATAAAGAGTCAGAAAACATCAAAAAATAAATATGGTGGGGGCGCCTGGGTGGCTCAGTCATTAAGCGTCTGCCTTCGGCTCAGGTCATGATCCTGGGGTCCTGGGATCGAGCCCCACATCGGGCTCCCTGCTCGGAGGGAAGCCTGCTTTCCCTCTCCTGCTCCCCCTGCTTGTGTTCCCTCTCACTGTGTGTCTCTCTGTCAAATAAACGAAATCTTTAAAAATAAATAAATAAATAAATAAATACGGTGAACAGCATGTGTGATGGAGGTGAGTGATTCTGTGTAGGTACATAAATACTGTATGGCGGACTCCCAGATGGTGGGGTGGGATGACTGCTGAGGCAGGTCCCCAAAAAGGGCTGCAGTTAACGTCTCACGTGATGGCAGCCTTCACGGATTCATTTATAACACGTGGTTTCCACCAATCCTCGGCACTGTGTGCTAAAAGCTTCCGAAAACTTCCCAGGTATTCGCAGCAGTCGGCCATATACCCAGATGATTTGGACACGAGGTGTGCTGCCACTATGTACAGAATGGAGGACGCAACGGAGGCGTTTCATGAGAACGGAGGAAGCCCAGTTTCACTCTGATCGGGGGACTGCAGAGGGGCGGGCTTCACGGAGAGGGTGTTATTTTAGGTGAGCTTTGAAGGGTGGGTAGGAATTCAAGACAGAAAGAGGGGAAGGATACTATTTGAAGGAGCCACGGTCGCTCGGACCCCTACTACCGCGTCTCCCATGTCTCAGTCCTTATTGCCCACCATCCTACCCTGGTAGCTGGTCCCGCTTCAAACTTCCGGGGACCCTAAAATGAAACCCTCCAGCCTGTGATCTTTACCTTCCATTTCCATTGCTACTGTTCCAGCCGGCGCCCTCCGCCCTCTCTGCTGGCCGGCTGTACTTGACCTCCTCTCCGCTCTCTCCCTTTCTGCTAGCACCTTTCCCTGCTAAAGCGACGTCCCCTTTAGGAACTTCCCATGGTTTTGCCTGGCTTTACGGTAAAAAACACCTTGATGCGGCATCTAAAATTCTCCACGATTCAGTCACTACCCTGACGTCAGCCTCACCTTCTGCCACAGGGTCATGTGCACCTTTGTGCCTTTCCAGAGGCCGCTCATTTCCTTTGCTTATTTCCTTCTCCTCTCGCAAAGGGCTGGTCATGCTGCCCAGCGCGCGGCGGACCACTCCGCTCTTGCTGACAGGGTTTGGATTTCAGAGATCCGGATTTAAGCCTGAGAAACTCCGGGATTCAGAAGTACCAACCAGTAAAAAGTCTGCAGGGAACTTCCTTCATGCCATATGGACTCAGCTGCCTGCAGAAGAAGGCTGTCAGCGCACGGACAGAGCCTGTACGCGCGATCGTGCATCTGTTAAGAATAACAGACGCTACGCAGATACTGGCACCTACAACATCAGGGGGAAAAACTTGGCGATTGTTACAACTATTGAAAAATGGCAAGGAAGGGACTCAATGAACTGAATGCTCTGTCACATCCTGGCAATTTCTTAGTCATCACCACTAAATTTGGACTCAGAAACTCAGTAGAGAGGAAAACGAGGCCAAAAAAAGAATGTTGAAGCAACCAGAGGAGTGTTCTGTTCTCCGTGTGTGACACTGTCATTTTATCCTGTGTTGGAATGAGTAGGCAGAAGAGGCTTCATTTTTATCCAGTGTGGAAGAATGTTAGCATCCCACCCAACACAGGAAGGACTAGCGAAGGGAAGAGGGGTACGGGCGCGTCTCTGTGCCTCAGCAGTGAGTCACACAAAATGACAGGTACTGACTGGGTTGACCCTCTTGGGGAAGCCCTATCCGGAGGATGCCGGGCAGATGTGCAGTGAGGAATCAGCCTCCTCTGACGGACGCGAAGATGCACAGGAGCGCTCTTGAGAAAGGTACCATCGTGGCCTTGACACACGGCAGACATGAAACAGAGGTGGCATCACCCTTCTGGATTTCATATGCAATAGATAAAAATCTGCTATCATGATAAATGAATGAGTGGTTTCAAAAGACACCAAGCGTTCCCTGTGTGGCTTCTAAGAAGTTACCTGGCATGAGAACCAAAACAAAGGGGATTTATATCTTATAACTTCTTAAGCATTGATTTCTCCTAAAAGTTGTTTCTCGCGTGTATCGGTATTTTTTTTTTCCAGAGGAATAACATCTTTTTAGTTCATGAAATAATCAATCTGTCTTTAAATCTCCTCTGTATCATCATCTCTGTTCTCCTTGAAGTTCAAGGTTAGTTTTTTTCTCAGTGGATATTGAACCCTTTTATCTAAGGGATCCATACTGGTTAGTTATCATGATTGTATCTTGGGTAAGGAAGAAGGATCTATGCAGAATAAGCAGATCCAGGAGCAAAATCTAACACTTCTTTTTACTAATGTACTCACTTTATTAAGGGTAAAATTTTTTTTGGAGGTTGAAATATCATTGATGAGAAGAAAACATCTGAAATCCTCCCCATCGCATTCACAGAATGTATGGGAGATTACTTATGGTCACGGTTCGCCACCGATAACTGCGGCTTATGACCTCTAGGCAGACTCTGAGAGGCAATGGCGAAGGGATTCACACCATCCCGCGGTAATGTTGGCTATATGCAAATAACGCCCAGATTCAATGGCGGGCTGCAAGGCATCTTTGCCCCAGGAACAAATGGCTTCGGACTTGTGTAAATTGCCCTTTTCTCTTAGGGTAAGAAGGAGCAACTGTGCCCTGGGCTGTTCCTGACACTGACAGCCAAGGATGGAGAGGGTGCCGCAGGCTCAGCAGCAGCGTGGGCTGGGACAGTGGTCCGGCCAAGGGGGGCCAGGCAGGGGCCATGTTCCTCAGTGGGTGCTGAGGCTCTGAGGATCACCATGTATCCTGTAAATGCTTCCTTTTAATGCATTTCTCTCGAGAGGAGTGTTTTTTCAGCGGGCCGCATGAGTTCCCTTGGATCTCATGAGAGTAACAGTCTGCTGAGGTCATCCATACATCAGATGGCAACACGAAGCCCTTGGACTTGAACACAGCTGGTGACAGTAGCCTCGCACACCCAGGGTAGCCTTTCACACATGCGTCCTGCTCTAGAGAAGAATTTCCCCATACATTCTGTCTTATTCACACATAATGCTTTGTAAATCAGGCACTAGAGAACACGGAACCAACACAGTTTATAGATACATGAGTGGGCTCTTAAAGACACTTAAAAAAAAACAAATGTAGTAAAACGACTTCTTCCTTTCAGCGGTTCTATAAACATATTGTAACTACTCATCTCTCCCTTTAATCTTCTTGCTTGGTCCTGCCACATTTTCAGTAGCCTGACCATCCAATTAATTTAACAATTACCGCCAAGAGCAAGGGTCACTCTTCGAGTTCTGAGCCATGTTCGGACGATAATTAATTTCCTAGATTTAAAGTTAGCAGTTACTTCAGCACGTCTGACTCATGCCCGTCAATTATTCCCCAGACGAATGAAAATAATATGCAAATTAAAATTCGATTTTTGACTCTGTTAAAAGATTTAAAAAAAATAGATTCTTAAAATACAAGTCGGACCCATGGGGGTGACGCTGTAACTACCTATATTCTCTCTACAGGTCTCCCCTTGATCAGTGATTTCAAAATCCAGGATTAATTATTATATTCAGGACTTTGATGTTCTCTCCCATGGTACATTTGATGGGAATGAACTTCATTATTATTAAGATCAAAGAACAGGAAGGGACAGTTTGGGGGAGAGGGAATCCATACTCACCTGGTGCACTGTAGCTAAGCAAAATTATTAATTCATGATAAGCAGACAGTGGTTTGTTCACTCAAACAACCTCTGGACTGTGAGATCCTTGAGGGCAGCTCCTAGCATAAGGCCTGGCTTATGGTCCATGATCGATACACGTAGGATGAGAAAAATAAATGAAAGATCAGAATAACATATGAAGGGAGCTTGGAAGCTCCCGGGTATGGATCCCGAAAAGGGCAAAGTGTGACGCGCTCAGCATCAAGGAGTGGTTTAGAGTAGACACTGACAAGTCAGAGCCTGCCTGCGAGGCCAAGGAGAGCAGGTGCTAAAGGGAGGAAGGGGGCCTACAGATACATTCAACTTGAAAAACTGGAGAGGGGGGAGAGGAAGAGAGAGGAGGGGGGGGGGAGGAAAGGAAGGAGAGAGGGAATAATGAAGACAAAACCGTGCTTAAGCAGCAAGAGTAAGAGATTTCCTGCTAATAACCAAGATAGGGGCCTTGAACTTGTACTCTAGCCCTCTGGGTCTGCAAATAGCCAAACATTTCAAGTAAGTTCTATTAGCTTGAGTTTTGTTAAAATGGGTGGGAGGCGGGGACGACTACCAGTCCTGCTGACCTGCCTGGATTGTTCTACGAGGACCCAGCGAGATGAGGTGTGTGAAAACAGCTCCCTAAACATGAAATGTGGGATGATTTCTCAAAATACATGGCCAGAAAACCAGGGCTAAATAAATACATTCTCGTTTCTTTCCAAGGTTTTTCTTTTTTTCACTCTGGAATCCATTTATAAAGGGTCTGCTTATATGTGTTTTATTAACATGGGAGAAAATAAATTCTGCCCCCAAATTAGGACTGCCCATGAATTACACTTTGTGTTTAGTGCTTTCCTCCGAGCTTGCTTCCCAGAAAACTGTTTCGCCTCCTTTCATTTTTCATCTCTGTCTGCGGCAGGCTGCACAGACTGCAGTGCTTGCAACCATGGCACTAAAGAAACCAAGTGCTTACAAATGGGCCTCATGAAATACCATGCAACCAAATGACTTCCAAGAACGCATGCCATTTAGCAACCCTTTGTAAAGAAATGCAAATTATAATTAAGAAAATGGATATGGGACGATTTTTCCTTATATGGCTACAGTGGAATTTCTTGGTAGCACTTTCATACTCCAAGATAGTTCATAGACACTTGGATTTATCTTAGGTTTACCCCACAAAATATGCCAGCACAATATTGCTTTTTCTCAATTCTTTGCAAACCAAAATTATATATATATATATATATATATAGGCTTGTCAATCAATGGCCTGTTTAAAACAGAATCGGGACACAGATCTCACCATATTTTAGGCCTGGAGTTCATTTAGTCCAATACAATTGGCCTGTTCTGGATTTTCATATATTTCTGTAAAGCAGTCTCACCAGGGACTACCCAGACTGCCAAATTTTACAAAGCAATTTGTTTTATTTATTTTTATTTTTGAAGATTATATTTATTTATTTGAGAAAGATAAGAGAGATTGAGAGAATGAGTGGGAGGAGGGCTACAGGGAGAAGCAGACTCCCCACGGAGCAGGGAGCCGCTCATGGGACTCAATCCCAGGACCCCAGGATCATGACCTGAGCCGAAGGCAGACGCTTCACCGACTGAACCACCCGGGGAACTCGTGATTTGTTTTATTTTTTATAAAAACTGAAATAAGCTAGAAAAAAGCAGGAGACAAAACAAAAACAATGCATCCCTTACAGAGCCCAAGAGGGGCTGTTGTTTTTGTCACAATACAAAAAATTATGCGATCCAAAGTCCTCACTTGGTTCCAAACATGGTCAGCAAATAGGTTTTGAAATGGAAATAACTTGCTACGATTTGTAAGTAAGATGGATGGGCCACATGTCTCCAAGGCTGCGTAACTGGTTCAAGACAGTGTTAGTGTGACCCACCACTTGCAGAAAAATACAGATTGTTTAGGCAATGTGATTAGGGAGCAGAAGACAGCCTTCATTTTCTGTAAGACAAACTGTAGAGAGACTGTGTGACCAGCATATTAATTTTCAAATCTTACTAGATTTTATCTTCCTGTTTCACAAAAGTCTGTGGTAAAGTAATCTTTTTTTTTCCCCCAAGGGAAGAACACTTCTCTTAGCTGAATAACTCCCTAACAGTATTTTCTTGTCTATGATGTGCATTAACTCTGGATGTGGGTTTTTCCTATAGAATGGCTGACCTATGTGTTTTGAGAGGGGAATCAGATATCAGATATGCTTCTAAAAATAAACTTCCAGGTCTTCTGGCTGCTTTCTAGAATTAATTTGTGCCCACTGGGCAAATATTCTCTGTTACTATGGCACTTTCTCATTTGTAGCTGTGCCCTTCTGTGTAATAACTTCAGAGCGGGATCTAAATCCATCTCCAAGAGGAAGACCTGGGAAGTATCTGGAGTCAGCAGGAGCAGAAGCTTAGTAGGTTGTATCTTTTTAAAGGGCTGTTGCAAGCTCCTGTCCGAAAATTCAAAGACTGGGGATGCTGGAAACTTTTCCCAGAGATCTGGTGACTTGTCATGCAAAGGAGAAAGGCTCTTCCCTCGTAGATCAAATAAAAAACTGCGGCAAGGGAAGGGGCCTATTAAAAATGAAATCATACCAAGATGGGTGCACAAGATGTTCTAGCACTTCTGGCAATTTGGAGGCTCGTCATTTTGATTTGTGTTGGAGAGCGGTTGTGTTCAATTTAATCGGGTCTGTCTGTGTAGAAGAGGGTCACTTGCAATACCCAGGAGTCTGCTTCTTCAAAGACTTTCAGAGAAGGCTTCTTATCTCTTCTCTTGCACAGGTCGGAAAGTGATGCTGGACGACACTCACTGCTCAAATGCAAGTCACTAACGCGTGCTTGCCACCGCACACCAGAAAACCTAGAACTGCGGGGCAAGGTGCAGAGGCCTAATCTATGAACCTAGGATGAGAAAGGTGTCATGGAGGGGTAGTGGGCCGCCACGTCACACCTCGCCTGAGAATTACTTCCGGGGATAGGAAGTTACAAGGAGAGTCATCTTTCTATGAAGACAGTGCCTTTCTAACTCTCTTTTGCCCCTTGAAAGGAGCTAACAAGGCTTACCCCAAGTCTGAAGGGGGTAAAGTTGGCTCATTCAGCCAAGGCAATGATGGAAGAATTCATTCTGGACCCTTACTCTCCAAGAACCAACTGTGGGCGACGACCACAAGAGGCCCCTGTGTGTATGTAATGATCCGTGTGTGTCCAATTCATCTTGATGGTGGCTCTCTGTGGTAACTCCATCCCTCTGGCCTGAGAGAGGAGTCTCCCATGTCACAAGCGATAAAACCACAGGTTGCAAGTGTACCCTTTCACACAAGGCGTCACTGCGCCGTAGACAGACGAGAGCTGTGAGGTCAGTTCTCCTTTAAATGGCAGGTGCAGTATCTGCGGAAGGTCCAGGCCTTCCTCCTTCTCGTGGGCCCTGTCTCTGGGATCCCTGAAGAGCTCTGTCCAATCCTGCCTCTCCCGCTTCCCAGATTCCCAGCTTTGGGCCATCTACCCTCGCTCTGCTCCTGCACCCTCGAGAGGCACCCGGCATCCCAGGCCGCACAGCGGGGGTCTCGGGGGACGTGGAAGGTGGCGAGCACAGGTGCACTTGCTCACGGCTAGGGGGGCCCTTCCCTCGCCTTCACGTGCAGTTTGTGTGATAGAGAAGAGATGTGGCATCCTCGTCACCCCAACTTGAAACTGCCATGAAAACTAGCGGTTGGGGGGCGCTTGGCTGGCTCAGTCGGTTGGGTGTCTGACTCTTGATTTCGGCTCAGGTCGTGATCTCAGGGTCCTCGGGTCGAGCCCTGGGTTGGGCCCCGTGCTTACAGCGGAGTCAGCGTGAGATTCTTTCTCTCTCTCTCTCTAAAATAAATAAAATTTTAAAAAGAACAAAGAAAACTAGCAGTTGTCAGTGAAAACAAATGAGTGGAGAAGCACCTTTCCACTTCTGGGAGGGGCTCACGTTACACACTAAGTGTACACGTGAGAATTCCTTCCCATAGGGATTCCTTTTCAAGCCTAACAATACATGAGCTTTGAATTTGGGGCTTAAAATATCCTAAGATTCTAAAATTTGCATTACTCTAATGTGTATCAGTGGAACCCACATGATATTTAGGAGAATAATCTGGTATTAATGGGCCAAATGACATTTGCATGTCTCATTTTAATTACTATGCCACGGAAAGTACAACATTATTATCTCGCTTCTTTTGTTCTAAACTATTGTTTTGCCGGTTCTACTTTCATAGTGTAGGTTACTAATAACAACAATAATGAAAAATCTAACAGTACCTTACGTTTAAGCAGTGTCTACTTTTTAAAGTTTCTGACAACTGCTTCAACAGTTATGGCATTCAAGTGACAGATAAGGGACAGCTGAGTAATGATGATGATAACAAAGGTAATGATTTAATAGATTTTGGTCGACGTTTTTCTTCTCTCTCAAGAACTCTTTTTACAGGGCACCTGGGTGGCTCAGTCGTTAAGCATCTGCCTTCAGCTCAGGTCATGATCCCAGGGTCCTGGGATCGAGCCCTGCATAGGGCTCCCTGCTCAGTGGGAAGCCCGCTTCTCCCTCTCCCACTCTCCCTGCTTGTGTTCCCTCTCTCGCTGTCTTCTATCAAATAAATAAACAAAATCTTAAAAAAAAAAAAAAGAACTCTTTTTACAGTTGAGGAAATGGAACCAGAGATGCTACCACACTGGAAGCTGGTTTTCCCACGTTCTTCTGGAGAGCTTCACAGCAGGGAAGCAGTTCTTTCTAGAGGAAACTGGAATCTGTTTCGGTAGCTGGTGTTGACCTGGGAGCAATTCCTTATCTTCAGGCAACCTGAGCTCTCAGAACGCTTCCAGGGCTGCAAAAAGCCTTAGGAACAGCAGCCCTAACTGGTCCTGGGAAGAAAGAGCTTTACCACAGAGCTCAGGCTAAGCCTGTCAGCCTGTCTCAGCGCACTGCTTTCTCCAGCTCGCCAGATAGCTTTCCACTAATGCGTCCATTTAAATTCTCCCAGATTATGACATGGAAAGTTCATTCTACTGTAAAATGTTCATGACTAAATTTCAGCACATTTAGTTTTTTGTTTTGTTTTCTTTCCAGTGACCTCTCTACCCTAGGCAGTTGTCGGGGATGACCCCAGAGCATCTGCTGAAACCAGGCTTTTGCCTCTTCAGGTGCAAATGTGGGTGATGGGAAGGAGACACAGAGACTGATCTCATAAGGTGTGTGTATGTGTGTGCACACGTGCGTGCATGCCTGTGTGTGTTGGAGAGACAGAGAAAGAGAGAGAGAGAGAGAGAGAGAGAGAAAGCAGACGTGCCGGGAAGAGAGAGACACACAGAGAGAGAAAGTTGGGATGGGGGACACACAGAGAAAGACAATAAAAAGTGAAAGTCAGTGTGATGATTTGTTTTTCCTAATTCTACAATCCTGTGACCTTCGAGAAATGTCCACCATCCCTGCACTCCCCATCAAGGTTTAATGTGGAAGGTGGGAAATTGAATTATCTTTCCTCTCTGGGAAAAAAAATCTGTTTCCTGTCCAAACTCCCAGTTGTGCTCAGAGCTCAGGGTAAAATCTGAAAGGCCACCCAGGGCCAGGTCTGTTTTCCTGTGAGGTGAGCATCTGTACAGAGGAGCCAGATGAAAGAGTAAACCTATTTCTTCCTGGGGATTTTCCTATGTGTAATACACATGCCTCTGAAAAAGACAATGACGACAGAGATCCAGGTCTCTTGAGAAACTGAGGATTACTGCAGAGAAGTCCTGTGCAAGTTCATTAAAATAAGACACTTTGAATGAATGCCGCCATCATAAAGCAGATTCTATTTTCATTAAGAGCAATGTAACGCTCAGCTGTGTATCTATGTGGCAGTCAACACGACAACGGTTCCCAACTTGGGACCAAAGTGCCGTCGCCAGTGATGCCATGCGCTCTCACCATCACGTGAGAAACCACCGCAGTGAAGCCTGGATTCTAAAAATGTACTTTTCAGGAGTGTTTACACCACGTACCCAGCCATGATTCAAAAATAAGCTTTGGGTAGCTTAGCTTAAATTCAATTTGGTTTGTTCTGTCCCGAGATACTGTAACATTTTTATATTAAATTTTTAAAAAAGGGTTTTGATGACATTAAATTATGAAAAGAGGCAAATTATGGTTCCTTGTCAAAATACGTAATTGAAATTTTCAAATATTTGTTCCCTAAGTATTACCGTCGTTGAACACACAACGCAGGAATATAATCTAAACTATGAGAATCTATAAAAATGATTAATACTTCATAAGCTTTGCACAACCATGACCTACTCGGAATAATTTTTGGCTTTCATTTTCCGCAGTGTAGACTGTTAAAGCATTTGCATGAGAATGCAAAATGCATAAATTATCCGTGAGGGAACACTTAAAACTTAAGGTAATTATATAGCATCGAAGTGGTTTCAGAGAACTCAAACAAAATAACAAATAATTCTATAGTCAACCTTTCAGATGATTATTATTCTGTGCTTCCCATGATCTTGATCATGAAAATCCCTCTCTTTACCATTACATTCCTGTTATCAATTCTTACTTTGTTCTTTTACCATCACGCTTTTACAGCTGGCCCTGAAAATTTGCATGCTGTAAAAGCTGAACTAGACAGCTAGTAGAGATGAATTCTCCGGTTATATTCATGCTGCGAAGAGAACCATAACACTCCCTTAATATATCTTATCATTGCACTTTTATACTAAACACGCATCCAAATCAAGTCCTATTTTTTACATTCCTCCTGTTCAAAATCTTTTAATGGCTCCCTGCTGCCTACAGGATAAACTCCAAACTCCCTGGTCTGGTGTTCAAGGTCTTCCCCAATCTCACACGTGTTCCCCTACAACTCTAGCAGTAACATTCCTCCACTTAAGCCAGACTGGAGGAATGAGGCCAGGACCGAAAGTAGCAGGGAACTGTCTTATGAATGGGCAGGTGTCTCCTCCAACCCAATGGCTGTGCTTCTGTGCTTCGGAGGCTGGGATGGTCACTGCGGTGAGAGAGAACCGCTGGGTCACAGGGGCTATGTAACAGATCCCCACCCCCCCCCAAGTTTCTTCCTTACGTTCTGCACTATTATGATTGCTTTCATTAAAAAAAAAAAAAAAAAAGAGCTGAACTTCTCGAGCCTCCAATCTGCCTCATGTCATGGTTCCATGCACCATGCATGCAATTCTTTTGGGGGCCACTTGCTAATAATTGGCCCCTCTTTTTCTTGTTTTTTTTTTTCATAGCATGCAGAGGAAAAAGAGCCAAATGTCAGTGTTGTCAGAAACCTCCAGGCTCAGCGCTGGCTGGAATGCAAAAGCACTTTGTAACTGATTATTTCTGAAGAGTTTCCACAGCATCAAGACAGGGGGTCATGAGATTATATCTGAACAGAAGAAGGCTCAGTTAGTTCTTCCATGCATATAATTTTTACCAGGTGGCTGGGGATGAAAAAATCAATAACGGGCGAATAAGTGGTCCAAATTACTTAAAAGGTAATCGAGGGGGTGAAAACCACAAACGTTCATGATGTCTTTGTACTTAGTCTTACAGCTTGTATTGGCGCCATACGAAGGTTCTGTTCAATGCACGTGACTGGTGTGTGAGAAGCCGTATCACCAAGGCATCGCGCTTCCAGGACTCACATCAGCAGTGGGACGGCGTCTCCTTTTTCAGCGTCTCCGAATAAACTGGGGATGCTGTCCCAGGACCGTGCCTCCTCCATTCCTCAGCACTAGGAGGGTGCAGACGATAGACACTCCTTCCCCGAGAGAAAGAGAAGGCTGTGGCCCTTTAGGGAGATCGCAGTCCTTGGAATGAAACTGCCCCACTTAGCTCCAGACACAACTGGTGAGACGCAGGAGTCCAACTAAGATATAGTTGATGGCAAGGTGACAACTGTCAGGGAGACAGGGTGGACCAGAGGCACAGAAATCTCCCCGGGTTATTTCTCAGGGGAGCAGAGCGGGTGGTGCAGGTGCGATATCCAATTCTCCCCTCTCCCTCCCCACCACAGGTCCATATTCTCTGCGTCTGGAACCCACTGCTGGAGAACAGAGATGCCGTCCTGTTCCGTGCTTGACGCTCAAGTCCCAACGGTTCAGGGGGGCAGAGAAGAGAGCCAGTCCCAAGCACTGGTTCACAGCAAACAAAGCGTTTTCGGAGGAGCCTCGCTACTCTACCCTGTTCTGGTAAAGCAGGTAAAAGCTCGGGCCCCAGAAAGGAGTCGGTTTGTGTACAGAATCCCCCTGCGGGATTTGCCTGGTGACTCACAGCTTCTCCAGAAAACGTCTTTATATAAGACGTTTGGCCAGATGTGCAGTATCATCTCTGGCTGGCTGATGAAGACTGATCATTTGAGATACTATTTTATGGGGATGATACTCATTTAAGTCGACAAGGATTTCTTGAGAGTCTGTCATGTACTTTGTCCTTCCTTTGGGAATAGCAGTCGCCTTCCCCAGTCCACTGTCCAGAGAGCACCCCCCGAGCTGCCGCCAGAAGTCAGGCAAAGCCCCAAGCTGTGTCTTCATAGTCAGAGACAACAGACCCAAACTGACTTCTATGGTCTACGCTGGCCCAGCAAGATACTGTAACAGCTTCCTACGAGGATAACACAATTGAGCATTTCTTCCCTTCGAAAATGACGCGTTTGGTAATTTCATCGGTCCTAGTTACGTGCTCTGGTGTCATCAGCAGTGGCACCTAAGCATCTGTCACTCGGAAAAAGTGTGGCTCTCCTGGGTCGAGAGAGATGAGAATAGCAAGAGCTAATGTCAGAACCTAAAAACAGATCCTTCGGGATCACACGAGAGTGACCGAAGTCGCCAGGATGACGGTGTCTGAAAGAACACAGACGTTGCCTATCCTCTGACCAGCTGGACACGCACCAGTGTAATCACAGGAACCACGAGTGACTGTGGGCAGGCTATGAGCATAGACGGGAATAAGGCCCCATTTTGAAATCACCGTCCTGCACGGTGAGATTACTAGTATGCCAATCACCAGAAACAACACGCTTTAAACACTGTGGTGCCCCTGAAGTTGCGATCCGGTGAAAGAATGTTCACAGAAGCTGGATATTCGCTGAAACTCATAGGGGACAGGAATGAATGGGGGGGGGGACTGGAAGCTAAGTGACCTGAATGAAGGGCAGTACAAATATTCTGAGTAAACACTAAGAGAGTTTCCAACCTCATAGCTCTGGGGGTGGCTGCACCAGCCAGGCCCAGCTGTCAGGGACTTCGCTGATTTTCCAGCATTAGAAAGGAACAGGAAAAGGCCAAACAGGTGCGAAGCCATTAGAACTGCAGTGTTTAATCTTGCACAAACACATCAAATGACCTGTGCAAACAGGAGAGCCAAGGGATGGGTGTGCAAATAGTAACCGCCGAGGGCAGACACGCACACGAAGCCGGCGTGAGAATGGCTGCAGATGACAGATCTGTCTTCTTGGCAGCATGAACTCGCTGTCCTTCTAAATAGTCTCACTGTTTATCCACAGTTCCTTACCGTATTTTGAGGAAGCAATAATAGGCTCAATTTTCCCTGAGCCCGAGTCACAGCCTGGTAGTAAATTAGGTGCTTAGGAAGCTGCATTATTTCCTTGAGGCCACTGAGCCGTCATTTAAGGCATAATATGCATGCTTTGGTTTATGAAGACGCTACTGACTCACTTCAGTGGGAGTTGTTTTTCCTGCATTGCTGATGGCTGAATTAAATGAATGTACTCGTTTTTTCCTCCTTGCAGTGGGGATGGGATGGCCTGAACTAACTGCACGTTCTTACCAACTCCACGGTGACCCACAGAGCGAATGCTCCTCCAGTCGGCACCTTCTAGTGTCTTCCCGTCTCACGTAGAATTAGAGCCAAAGTCCTCGCCTTGGGCAGTAAGACTACACACGCTATCCCATCCCGACTACTTCTCGGTTCTCATCCGTCACGTGCTCTCTTTTGCGTTTTATGTCGGTCACACTGGCTTCCTAGCTTGTTCCTTGAACACACCACACATGTTCTCCCCTCAGGGCCTTTGGATTTAATGATTCCCTCTGTCAGGAATGTTCTGAGGCCCTCCTTCATGTCTATCAAATGCCACTTTCACAGAGAGCCTTTCCCTGACCACCCTATGCAGAAGTTGTCTCTACCTCTCAGCATGCCCTCTCCCCATAATCCTGCTTATTTATTCACATTATTTATCCACCATCTGTCCACCAACTCTAGAACATCAGCTCTACAAGGGCAGGGACTATGTTCCGTACACGGCTGTATTCCAGTATGTGGAACAGTGCCTTATGCTCTGAGGCTGTGCCACAAAAATCCATGCAATGAATAGATGGGTGACTCCTGGTGGCCTGATAGATTAAAGGGACAAGTTAGTTCAGATTATTAAGGCCTTTGTGTAAGTATTAAAGAATTAGAGCCATCCCCAAATTATATTCAGGCTCCCCTTGTTATTGGGGCTTTCGTTCTCACTGTGGTTATGATCTGCGTTACAATTATAAACTAGCATCTCTGCCCAAAGAAAAAAAACAAACCTTTACTCCAACTCTCTGGAGCTATACATGTAGGTTACTCACAAAAAAGGGTGGGTTAAGACGAAAGGAAATAGCTAAAAAGAATACCTTTGAAAAGTGTGCCTGCCAACAGGTAATTAATCACTGAAAGCAGCAAATCTTGATGGCTAGTACATTTCAAGGGCTTATCTCGGTAACATATGAAAGTGCAATCTCCTCAACATATGAGAAATGTCAGTTCATTGTACTGAACAAAAGAAGAAATGAAGAATATGTATGCCCAAAGAGAAGGCTATTATTTTTGATGATTTCATTAAAATCTGTTAAAGAAAGATTAAAACACTAAAAAATCAAGAGAAGGTTCGCCAGGGACCTCGTGTTTAACTCCAGTGCGTTTTTCATGGGGCTTTAGAACCCAATACGGTCTGTGCAGAACTTGGCTGTCTCCAGTACACACGTCCCTCTGTCTGGAATGGTTTTCCAGAGTGTAAATTAAGTCATAATCACATTTCTTTGCCGTGGACCCCATTTTGTCTTCAACTCACCAAAACGAAGATGAAGATTTTTAAAGAAGAAATAAATGCCACAACTTGCTAATTAAGTACAGTGGGCTAGAAGACTCACTTCGGTACCCCACTTCAGATATTCTTTAGAGAAAGGAATAATTTGAAAGGAAGCATAGTGAAGACAGAGAAGAGAATGGTTTAAATTGTGACTCGCATTTGACATAAATAAACTTACTGGATTCTAGCAACATCAATAAATGCGAAGCGTACCCCTATTCCACTCACCGATGACCACGGCCACCAGAGGCAAGTGGATTGGTACTCCAGGACTCCACGGCAATGCTAATGAGTACACCCGTAAGTAACAAACCAAATGCCTGGGATGGTTTAGCCCATGGCAGAGGTTCAGGGCCCGGATCTAGGTATAAGAGGTTTGCAAGATAGTCTCTTTGGGATATAAACTACTGAACACGATCGCAGACCTTCGTGAGGCAGTGAGGCAACAAACGTTATCAGGCCATAGTTGTTCTTTTCGTGGAAACTGGTTTTCAGATCTGTTCACTTCAATCAAAGGTCTTGGTTTATTGTTGATTTCCGTACAGTGGTGAAAGGAAAAGTAAATAAATGATCCTAAGGCTAGTAGCAAAAGGCTGCCCATTAAGGTGACTTGTATACTGGTTGAGAGAACAGCCTTTCAAGTCAGAAAGTGGCAGAGCCATGATTAGAACTCAGGTCTCACTGGGTAAGCTGGGCACAGACCGGAACTTCCGAGCTTAGTTTTCTCATCTTTGAAATGAGAAAAATAGTACTTTCTTCATTGGGTTGCTGGGAGGACTGATAAAGAGGTGAAGATTTGTAAAGGGCTGCCTCGCTCATCATCAGGTAGAGAAATTTCTAAGCAGATGTTTAAAACTCGGGACCAAATGGCAGTCTTGTAGGGCATTTGCATTGCTATAAAGCGCAATCAGGGCATGCCCGAGTGCAATCCCAGTGCAGTGCCCGCAGCTAACAGCCCCACGTCCCTCCCGTGTAGAAACCAGGCAGGACTGACAATCCATTTGCGCCTGCGATCAGCAGCAGCTCTGCTTCTCGGTGGCTGATCTAGGAGTCAATTCTGTTTTTCTCTGTCCTTAATCAATCACCCTTGAAGCACAGGTTAGGAGCCTCCACCTTCTGGAATTTTTTTAAACAATAGTTTGTAAACAGCTGGCTAAGAAATCCCTGGGGGATTTCTCTGGGGCTGCTCTTCCCCTCCTCTGCTCTTTCTCAGCTTTTGAGGAGTGAAGCCGCCTCTCCTGTTGCCAGGCAATGAATTGCAAGAGCTTCACTTTGGATAGTGACTACTAAAAATGTGTCTCATTCTAGCACACCTCCTTCTTGTCTGCGTCCTCATTCCGAGGCCTTTCGTGTGGTTTCGTTCATACCCACGGCTACGAATACCGTTACGACGCCGCTCTGCGACCGTCATCTGGCTGCAAAGGGGATCCTGGGTAGACGCTCAGTTGTAATCAGCAGTCCAAAGTCTGTTTCCTCCATTTGATTATAAGCTCAGAGAAGGCAGGGGCTGTGCTGGCCAAGTATCGGGCAATCAGCAGATTACTGCTTGGATGGATGTGCGGAAACACACTCCACACACACACACACACACACACACACACACACACACAATTTATTCAGGATCTTACCAACTAGTTAAAGGAAACCCAGGGAAACTGAGATTAGGTGTGTAATTTGGTGAGAGCAGGGAAAGTGCCCATGCCTCTTAGGGGCTGCTGCCCCAAGCAGATTTTAGCCAGGCAGTCGGGATAATGCATAATGATCGTGAAAGGATAATTATTTACTGTCCAATCAAAAGGGTTTGCAATTAATAGCTAAGTCTGATTATCATGCGGCATCCAACCCCAGGCTAACATGTGGAACATAACTGGGAATATTAATGCTTTGCATGCATTTGTAGCACCTACACTGATTGTGCTGACCCTATGTTTTGAGCATGGAACTAGAGAACACACACCTTCTTTGGGGAGCACTCCCGCTCTGTGGGAGCCATTCAGTACCTGTGATGCTTCATTCGTCCTTTCAGCAATCACTTACTGAACACCTACTATACGCATGAACATCTCAGCTGTGATGCTAAGCCCTAGGGAAAGAGCAGCGAACGGCATGTAGCACTTTTCTTCATCATCATGCACGGACCAGTTAAAGGAACAGGGCACGGTGTGGGGATGATGCTCCTTGGCAGGGTGAGTGCGGAAGGAGCAATCGTAGTGCACTGGGGGATCCTGGAGAACGCGTGGCTCTCTAGCCAGGGAAGGAGCTCCTGCCTGGGAAGAGTATCCCAGACCTGGGTTTAACAGCTACTTTATCCCTAGAACCACTAATTCAATGCTGGAGGCGAAAAATGAAAAAAAAAAAAAATGGTGGTGGTGGGGGAGGAAACGCAACCTATTTCTCCATCCTCTGTGCAGGTACTACTAAACCGTAAGACGAAAGATGGACAGACACTCTTCTGAAGGTTGGAAAATCGGCATGACGTCCAGGCAAACAGAGACGGCTGGGCAGTCCTGGCTCGGGAACTTGGTGAGGCCTCTTCACCGTGGAAATAAAGTGCCAGCTGCAGGCCTGGTAAGACCTCATTTCCTCAACCTGGCAGTGTTGAACGGAATAATCCCTTGTATTTAATGGCCCCTACCGAAGCTCTTCAGACACGATGGCCTGTCACAGAAACATCCCTGCACACTCGGAACTCGATCCCCAATTATCGGTAAAACAACTTATTTATATTGTCCTCCTTGAATGAAGCCTCGTACTTCAGAAATTATAGGAAATCAAGCTTAGCAGAAACAAAGCTAATTAATTGGCATATGCTAACTGACCACCTACGGGCAGGGTACTACTGTACTAGATTTTTAGAAACAAAGGAAAGATGTAGTTGAATCTTTAGTTTTAATTTTGATACCCGAGGGTCTTGTTTATCACGAATAAATACAACCCATTAAAGCCACTAACTTACGGATTAAGTGTCTACGTGACTGCGTCTACTATCAAAATAACATTAATCCCTCCATGCTCTTCAATGATCTTACTAGAACCAGACACAGATAGATCTCTAGCAATCACTGACTTAATCCCAGCACGATCATTTAAAGACAGGCACTCGCCTTTTCCCCTAAAAAGCCATTATTAGAAGCTTTTCCCTCAAATCACAGGTACACATAATCTATTGAAAAATATTATTTTAAAATGTCAGCTCAAAGTTATGTAACCATACTGCATGAGATGCTGGGAACTACACTAATTTTTTTAAAAGATTTATTTATTTATTTATTTATTTATTTATTTATTTATTTATTTATTTATGTGAGAGACACACAGAGAGCAAGTGAGCACGGGGGAGACAGGGAGTGGCAGAGGAAAGGGGAGAGAGAGTCTTAAGCAGACCCCTTGCTGAGTGTGGAGCCCAACGTGGGGCTTGATCCCACGAACATGAGATCATGGCCTGAGCTGCAACTAAGAATCGGACAACCTAACCCACTGTGCCACTCAGGTACCCCTGCCTACTTTTTATTATCTCAATTTTGAATTTTACAGTTATGGCTAGATGCTCAAAGAAACCCAGTCTTTTACTGATGGCTGGGTTTTAGGAAGGCTTATTCTAGTAATCCACAAGGGAAATTCTTTATTTCCCAGCACTTTGCCTGCTGGAAGAAACAACCAACACCCCTGTGGTTACTGCTCTGATTCCATGAGTCACAGCCTGAAATATTTAATTAATACAGGTTCTTCGATGATTCTGTTTCTTTTGCAATTACTATATAAAACAGCAGAAGATTCTAATGAAGACCTTGACTTACTGACTTGTTTTGAATTTTTAAACTGACCACGTACAAGTCGGCAGTAAAATATTTATCAGGCCTAACAAGTTGTTTTCTTTGCTTGAGGATGAGTCATGAAAATGGAAACTGTGAAATAAGCCCCCATTTCTGGAACCCCACGAGACAAGCCAACTAGTGAAGTCAAGCACTTAGATTTCACCAGGACTAAAATATTTGTGCTCAGGAGGGAGGAATGTTTTTTTTTTTTTCTAAGAGAGAAGGAAAAAATAAATTTCTGCACTCAAGAAGTATTCCCAAGTAATTTTCAGAATGAGCAGAAAAAATGTGAGCTTGTCAAAACAGACAAGTTACCTTTAAAAGAAAGGTATGAGCAAATACAAGCAACAGTTACAAACGGAAATTGCCCTCGCTACAATTGCTATCAGTTAGGCTGTGCAGCACATGCAATAAACTAATCCTTAAAACCTTGTTTCCTTTTGTATGGATGCTTACATGAAAGCAACCAGCTAATGCAATTATTCCAATTGTACTTTTTAAGTTACATTTTTTGATTAATTTTGGCTAGGGAGATAATTCAAACGTTACAACAATGGCAAATTTGAAGTCAATGTACTATTACAGAGGAAGAATCATTCTTATGAAGCACTATGGGAAATAGTTTATCTGAAAAGTGTCTGCACATTCCAGTGTCTGGAGAAGCTTCTGTAAGTCCAGTTAAATTCTGTTTGATCAAGGAATTGTAGTGGGGAAGGACCTTTGGTTCTGTCACCAGACTTTAGTAAACATTGCTCAGAGGACATGAAATCTCCTGGATTTACCTGGATTTCCAATTTGATCTATAAAAGGAAACCACTCTCAGAGCCCACTCCTTTCAACGTGAAATGCTGTAGCCTTCCTTGAAAATCTTCTGGGCTGTGAATAAGTAACAGAAGCCTTATCTTTCTTCAACCTGCCTGTATATTTTGTTTAAGTGATTTACACCAGCCAATGATTTGGAGTGCCCTTCCTAGAAGTACACTAGGACATACATTTTACTTCAGTGTTGCTCTGTGTAAGAGATTTTCACTGTGTAAGAGATTTCATTTCAAAATGATTTGAAATTTATCCTATCTGGGGGAGTTACACAGGGAAAACACATTCCCTTTAGTATCCGCTTAAAGAAAACTTAAACAGGAAGAAGAAATTCTGCCTCCAAAACCATCTTCTATCGTTCAAAGGTCCAATAAAAATACATCTGAGGAATTCTGCTCCTTTAGATAATATCCACTGGGTTGTTTTTCCATAAGTCTACTCCTGCTACTCATTCGCTAGAAGAATTAGGACCCATACGTGCATGGTGATACTTAGCTAGTGAATGCCCATGTCACTTTCCCTCCTTGTCCCAATCTCTATCATGGCCGTCTTACTCAGCCTTCTCCTTTGGCTAGTCACTGAATAAATAAGAGTTTATTAGAAGCAGTATGACCCTCCAATCTCACCTTCTCAGATGCTTGGTACTCTTCTACGATTTACATTTGTGGATGCGGAATAATGATGAGTTTTGCACTTCTTACATAAATCTGAACTGTGATTCTCTTTCTTTACCAAGGGACCTACAACTTAGGAAGGCAACAGTTTTCTAAGCTCTGACACTGAGTCTACTTTGTGCTTTGGAGCTCCAGTGGGGATGGATGAAAATACTTCACCGTGAACTCTGATGACGTTACTGCTGTTGCATTACTTAACTATATTAGATACTTCCCACACTAGGGAGTCCAGGAGGCACCACAATTCTGTTTGGAGGCTTTCTGTGCTTCTCGCACAGTCTCCAGGTGCCATCAAGAGTATAAGACAGTAATTTAATTTATCTGCCTTGAAATACTTTGGTACAAAAGCGAGAGAGGGAAAGGATTGCTGGTGAGGTATAGGAGTAGCTAAATTGTTCGCTGTCACAGGTAGCTCACCACTGTGCTGTGCCACATTCTATAGGCAAGGGTTTGAATCGATTCAGTCCCTAATGGGGTATCATGAGGAATGCAATCAAGCTGTGAAAATGTTCATGACAAAATCTCACTCACCGAGTACTATTTCTTTAAATGTGATGCACATTTCATCAGGTGGTTCTAACCTTTATCACCTTAGTTGTTGGAAAAAATAAAGCACAGTTCTCAGTAGAAATTCTAACTTGCATATTAATCAAGTTTTGCTTCTCTTTGGAGGAGGAAGAATAACCAAGAGTGAACAAAGCCTCAATATAAGAAATGAGGGGGTTTGTATTTACATAAAGCATCACCCTAGTCTATGTAAGAAATATAAAGAATTTCACATTATTAAAATTGAAATTCGTAAGGTCCTAATGACATTCCCCTGACTTCCATTGGCCTGGCACTTGAACAATTCCCTTCCTGAGCATAGACAAAATCAGATCCATTGTTCCTTTAATTTTGCTGTTTCCTCCTATGAAACAGTTCCTTTTTATACAAGAGTACAGTGATAGGTAATGACAAGCACAATAAAATTGAAAATGTTCTCAGTTTAAACAATGAAGATTTAAACTGTCTAGGTAGCCGTCAATATGGTTCCATATTCTTTTTTTTTAAAGATTTTATTTATTTATTTATTTGACAGGCAGAGATCACAAGTAGGCAGAGAGAGAGAGACAGAGAGAGAGAGAGAGAGAGAGAGAAGAGGAGGCAGGCTCCCTGCTGAGAAGAAAGCCCGACTCGGGGCTCAATTCCATGACTCTGGGATCATGACCTGAGCCGAAGGCAGAGGCTTTAACCCACTGAGCCACCCAGGCGCCCACAGTTCCATATTCTTGCTATGTGCATTAAAAGACACCTTTGGAATATGCTTTATCCATTATTTTAATACATATGTTGTTCAGCATGAGAAAATTAGCTCACTAAATAATGTTTTCAAAAAGCATCTGAAAATAAATGCAGCAATCAGCAATACACATACTGAATCCACGTCTGGAAAATTTCCATTTTCAGGTGGTGGAAAGCATGTATCCATGATAGAGGAATAAAATGTAATTCAGGTAAAATGGCACATCTCACTCCAAAAAGAGCATCTTGCCTCTGTCCAAAAGTTGCTTCTAAACACTAAAAGCAGCAAGGGCCTCTTCAGTTTTCCATTTGCTAATTGTTTCTAATCTATTCTGCAATAAAAAAAAAAACCATGGTGTGCTAATGGATAATCATTAAGAAGGAGGGAATGGCTTTCGGCTGGCTCCCATTCTCTCGAGGTCCAGGGAGTACACTGACTGGGGTTCGCAGGCTCTGCTGCCTACTGAGTAGCTGCTGGGGGCTGTCACCAAAAAAAAAAAAAAAAAAGAAGAAGAAGAAGCTCTCAGCAGACACGTTTCTTTTCTTCCTATCTGGTCTGAAGCTTTACTCAGGTTTTCTAAACTACTTGTGCTCTATAAGGAGCTCCAGCTTGGACAAGACAAGCCCCTTCCTCACTCCTAAGAGCTAGATCCTAGACTAATGGAAAGAAAACAGAATCAGTTATCTGAGAGAACAAATGATCTGAAACATGTTTCTCCTAGGGTTCTCTATCATGCAATGTAGGATTCAGGGTGGAAGTGTTTTGTTTTGGTTTTTTTTTGTCTTCCTAATTATATTTTGCTTAGGTGGATATTAAAATGGTTGTGTATCTTTTGAGCCTCCTTAGATAAGGGGGAAGAATTGGGAAGTGAACCAAGGCTGAAATGGCCTGTATTTAACAATCCGTACAAAGTCAAATCATCATTTCCACGTCCTAATCGCCTCTCATCAATTCTGAGCCAAAAACGCTCAACAAAGTCCATGAAGTAGTTAACGGATAGCTGAAAGCTGACTAACAAGTCTTAAGAAATGAACTCTACCAAGCTACCGCTGCCCTTCCTGAAAAAGTGCACGTTAAATCCACCCCAGAACCCAGGATGGCCATTTCTCAACTGGGACCTCGTGTACAGACATGCATTAAAATCCTGTGAATGACAATGTTTGTGCTCTATGTGCACGCTGTGTCCAGTCCCAAATGAGCCATCCCCAACTTCTCCCCCTTATTTGTCAACACGTAAGCATCCAGTACATGAATGGACATACGGTCGTGGGTAACCTTAGCCACCGACATTCAGGTAAACAGGCAGGCACGAGTTTCATTTATTAGAGAGCAAACTGACCCACTATCTGAAGTTCATTTTATATCAGCAATCAGAAGGCTGGTGTGTGTGTGTGCATGTGTGTGTGTACGCACACAGGGGAAGAGGAGAAAGACACACTCTGGTTTATATTTTCAGTGCTTTATACTTTACTCGGCATCATTCTAGCTGAAACTTTAGTTATTGCTAGTCATGGCCGGGAAGCACTCCAGAAAGTCCCACAGCATCATCTTCTGTGATTCAGCTGTCTCTTTGGTATCCTTTGTCATTCGATCGGCTACTACCCTCATTTAGGACTCCGTTAGCTCACCCCCATGGCTGCTCTTACAAACAGGCAACTGTCACAAGAACGACTTTTTTTTTTTTTTTTACAAGAACGACTTCTTAAACGGCTCCATAAATGAGGAAGTAAAGGGAATGGCTACTCCAGTGGCCTGGTTTGGCTCCATGGTACATACCCCCCAGCTGGCAAATTCCCAGGAAGTAACCACTACAAGAACAATCTGCTTGATTGATGCAGTGAAGGCTGAAAATTATGACGGCATGAAGCTCCCTATCCACATTGGGAGCAAACTTTGACTAACATAATCTGTTCGGGATAATAACGTGAAAGCACATCTTACGTTTTTTAGGGGGTGGGGTCATGAAGCTCAAAATTATTCCAAATTATGAGTCGGTTCTGAAATGTTATATTCAATACCTGCACAGGCTCTGAAAGACAGATCATGCCTCTGTTTTGGTGAAATTACCTCATTTAAGATATTTTAGGAGGAAATACTCAGAAAAGCAAGCAATAAAGTTCAGCTGAGAAAAAGGAACTTGTTAGGAGAGAGATCAGTTGCTCATTAATCTTCAAACACTAATCTGAGGCTGTGTGTGGTTAGAGAAAAGGAAAATAAATTAATACAAAATTAAATTAAAGAAAAAAACTCCTTCCCCAGATGGTTGGTTATAGAACACTTGGCAGTTAGAAAATGCCAAGAGGGTTTCCCACGTAGGGCCAAGAAAAATTATTTTACCTCTGTTTAAAAGAAGCACTGGTGGAAAGACCAAGAAATGGGGAACGAAACAAAGAAGTGACAAAAGAGAAGCAAATATCTAACAATAGTCTGGTTCCAAGAAGTCAGGCAACACAGAGTAACTAGTTCGGCTCTGAGAAGTCCAAAGAGTCCAAAGTGTGAGAAATAAGTCCCCTTCTCAACCTTTTCTACTCTCCTCACCACCTCTCCACTCACATTTATCCCCATGCTGGTTTTTTTTTAAACATTTTATTTATTTGACAGAGAGAGACACAGTGAGAGAAGGAACACAAGCAGAGTGAGTGGGAGAGGGAGAACCAGGCTCCCCACCGAGCAGGGAGCCGGATGTGGGGCTCGATCCCAGGACCGTAGGATCATGACTTGAGCCAAAGGCAGACACCCAACAACTGAGCCACCCAGGTGCCCCTCCCCATGCTGTTTTAAACTTGGATGTGCATCAACCTCAACACTCAAGGACACGCTGAACGCGATGAGCTCCCCAGAAGTGAGGGAAGACAGCCAAGGTCTCTATAGGAGAGGACTTCTAGGCCATCTGGGGTCCTCTCCTTTAGTTCCTTCACAGGCGTCTAGCCCTGGAGAGGATTCTTTAGCTCAGTTTCCAGAGATCATCTCAAGGCAAAATCCAGGCCTTACTTAAGCCTCAAACGTCTTCATTCATAATGAATTTGAAGGGACAGAGCCAGGCCACCTGTCCTTCTTTGGTCACGTGAGGCCTGGGAACCTGTCAAGTCAATTCCCCTTCAAATTTCGTGTTGATTCTGGGGTATGGTTCAAGCTGAGATTCTTACGGTTCAAGAGAGAGAGAGAGAGGGAGTGGGGAGAGGCAAAGGGAAAGGGAGAGAGAGAATCTTGAGCAGACTCCATGCTCGGCACGGAGCCTGTTGCAGGGCTCGATCCCACACCCCTGAGATGATGGCTTGAGCCAAAATCAGAAGTCGGACATAATCAGTTAACTGACTGAGCCAACCAGGTGCCCCATGTTCTGACTATGTAATCAGACTGTTCCATCCCTGTGTACTGAACAGCCTTTGTACTTACTGCAATTGCTCCTGGTTGGTTTGAGGGGATGGCTGGTGAGCCACTACTTGTGCCTTTCAGGGAAAACTATTTTGAAAGATTTCCTAAGCCCTTAGGATCCACGGATCTCCAAGGTGCCTTTCTGGCTGGGCCTTTGGAAATGAAACCTCGGCACGTAATGAACTGTACCTAATGGCCCAAACGGTATTTCTGAGCAAAGGGATACTATTAAAAGCACTCCAGTCCTGTTTACAAAGAACGTGCAGACTGTTTCGCAGCAGACAGTTACAGCATTCTGTGAGTGCTCATCAAATGCAGGCAATTTGGTGGAGATGTAATGGCTTCCTTCTTGAAAGAAAAGCAAGGTCTTTACCCTCACACAGAACAGGTGGCCAAAGTGCGTGCCTGACCACTTCTGAAACATGCACCAGGATAAAACGGGGCATCAAAAGGTGCTACTTTTTAATTTAAAAAAATAGCAGGGGATTTGGGTGGCATGGTTGGTTGACCAGCAACTTTTTTTTCTGCACACTGTTAAATACTTTCTTAAAATTTAAATTCAATGAATTAACATATAATGTATTGTTTCAGGGACTGGCAACTCTTGATTTCAGCTCAGGTCATGATCTCGGGGTTGTGGGATCAGCTCCCACTGCTCTAAGATAAAAAAAAAATCTTTAAATTATTAAAAAGACCAATCTGCTGTGAAAAGAATAAAAAAAGGCAGGAGCAATAATGCCATCCACTAAATTCAGGCTCATAAAGGACTGGGAGGGAATTGGTCATCAGTTTCCCAGGAAATCAGGGGAGAAGGGACCCCACTCTGGGCACAGGCACAGGCAGTCTCTCTCATTCTCTCTCTCTCTCTCACACACATACACACACACACACACACACACACACACACGCACCCACACTCGCCCCCACACACTTCTCACTCCTGCTCCACAAGGGCCTGGGAATGTAACTGAGAAGAACGCTGGATGGTCTACAACAGCTTAAAGGCTGGCTATGGGGCTAGCCAGTGTCTTTTTATTTGACTCTGTAGCCTCCCTCTAAGAAGTTTTGATAAGGAGTTTTTGCCCTGTGCTTTTTCATTCCCTAGCATCTCTACTAGATTTCTTAACCTGACTGTCCACATTTTGAAATCAGGATGTTCAAACTCCGAACGACCACTGTCCCCTCCTGTCTCCCTAAACTATCAGAGAAAAATAATGGATTTTCATCTGAGAAAAGCCTGAGTTGCTAGGTAAGGTACCTCAGAAACACCAGCAGTAAGAATTCTGCATCGAAGAGCTCTTTGTAGGTACAAGACACAGCGTATTTGCACTTCGGAAAGGACGAATGTGTTTGTATTGTTAAAATGTACCCATATTCCGTTTCCTGCGAATGAAGAAAATGGTGACAGAGCTCCATTCTTCTGAGTTATGACCAAAAAATGTGTAAGAGAAACAGGTGACCAAGAGTTGCCGGTAAGAAGCACTTCAGTAGGGGCACTGGGACGGGGAAAATGTACTAGAGAGAAGACTGGTTTGGAGTCAGAAGACTTGAGTGCAGAGGCCAGTTCTGCCACATACTCATTCAGCACATGGCCTTCAGCAAGTTACTTCATCTCCCTGAACACCAGTTTCCTCATCTATGAAGACACAATGATAACCCTTGCCCTGCCGATCTCACAAGGTGGCTGCGGGGATCAAACAAAGAAGCGAATGTGAAAACACGATGCGATGCGTTTTGCAGTGTTAGTTGCCTGTGTGTCAATTTCTATTGTTAAGGGTGAGCAGGATACAGAACAATATCGAATCCAGAAGGAAGAGAGCATGATTAACTCTTCGACGTCCTCACATTTTTCCAAGGATTCAAGTGCCCTGATCTAGACATGGCGGTTGCACACATTTCGAAGTTTCACAAAAACAAAACCAAAGAATCACAGAACAGGGGTTTGCCTGGGTGGCTCAGTGGGTTAAGCCTCTGCCTTCAGCTCAGGTCATGATCTCAGGGTACTGGGATCGAGCCCCACATCGGGCTCTCTGCTCACCAGGGAGCCTGCTTCCTCCTCTCTATGCCTACTTGTGATCTCTCTCTCTCTCTCTGTCAAATAAATAAATAAAATTAAAAAAAAAGAATCACAGAACAGCTCATATGGCCTATTACTATACAGCCATTAAGTGGAGGAATATTTTTATGTATGAGGGGATATTCATGATAATGACAAAATGTTTCAAACATGTGTATAAATGTATATGTATATATATATGACCCCTCCTCAATATATATGTTGAGATATACGTGTACACACACACATACATATACAGAGAGAGAGAGAGACACCTATATATGCAGTTGACTTTCAAACACAGGTTTGGGCCCACTTATATGTGGACTTTTTTCAATAAATACAGTACTATACATGTATTTTGTCTTCCTTATAATTTCTCTAGCACCATTTTCTTTTCTCTAGCTTACTTTAAGAATATAGTATAAAATACATGTAAACATACAAAATATGTGGTTATTGACTGTGTATATTATCAATAAGGCTTCTGCTCAATAGGAAGTTATAAGTAGTTACATTTCTGGAGAATCGAAAGTTATACCCAGATTTTCAACTACGTGGGGTTGTTACCCCATACCCCCATGTTGTCAAGGGTCAACGGGGTGTTTGTGTGTGTGTGTGTGTGTGTACAGAGAGAGAGAGAGCGCCACTTCAAGGATCTATAATAGACTATTAACACTGTTTCTGGTTAGGGGTTTTTTTTTATGCATACATTTTTGTATTTTCCATTTTTTTCTACAAAGAACATATATTACATTGATAAACATAAAAGAAACATGTACAAAATCAGTGTCCCTTTAGAGATAGGAGGTGAAGGGGGGTAGGATTCCATTAGAAAGTTAGAATTCTTGTTCAGTCGAAGACTAGAAGACAGTTACAAGGACATTTCGTGACTACCGAAGAGACTTATCAGGGTTGATGCTTCTTCTTAGGAGCAGAGCAGCTGGATTTTCATGCAGCACTGGACTGGTGGGGTCGATGCCAGCTGAAATGGCGGTGGAAGCCTGTGCCCCCTGTATGGGAAACCCTGCCCTGCGCTCCCTTCAGTAAGCATACAGATAGAGTGCAGACCAGGGTCTCCCAACAGCAGCGGATTCAACGTTCCACTTCCGATTCTCTCTTCGGTTGTGACTGTATGTAAGAAATGGATGGCTCGGTGAGTCCCCTTTTCCTTTTGAATGATCCCACTGCCGCGATGAGGACTGGCGGATGAAGGCGGACTGTGTCCTTGTGGATCAATTTTGGTTCCCTGTGAATAACTGCACTTTTGGACTTTATGGGAATCTTAATAATTCAGTCTCAGAAAGAAAAACAAACTAGGACAATTGAATAGATAAGCTCTTCATAGCCTTCCAAGAATTATAGTCTGCTACCTATTGGCCCAAAGTCAGCACGTCACTACCTGGACTGTAACAGCAGATAAGATCAACGTTTATTAACTCTCTGTGCTTGACATGTAAAATGCTGTGTGTGTGTCATCTCATTTAATCCTCTTCAGGACCCTAGGTCTATTTGAAGGTCTATTCTATTGTCCCCCCATTTATAAATGACAGAAGGATTACCTCCTTTACACAAAATCGCGAATCTCAGAAAGGAGCGATTAAGATGGCTTCCTAGCCATGTAGCCTCGCAGAGCCCTCTCTCTCAACCACTGCAAGCATCTAAAAATAATACTAAATACCTTGTATTAACGATCCAGGGGCTGCTTGAACCTAGGACATCCCAGAGTAAGAAGCAGGGTATTCTGTTCTACTCTGGGGATCTGGGGACAGAGGCAACGACCCACTGTTGGCTATGGCAAAGAACCATCAGTGACAGACAAACGGAGAGGTGCCGCAGCCAGCTGGGTTGTACAGGTCAGCCTGCCTCTCAAGAGGGAAGCTTTTTGCATGTGGATGGTGACTGGAGCTGTTTAATCAGCCGGGGAACAGAAGACAGCCACTGAGGCTGGAACCTGGGGGCAGGGAAGACATCGATGTTAAGAAGAGGTGAAAGAAAGGGAGGAAAGAAAAAGAGTGGAAAGCCGAAGGAACAGGTTGGTTTCAATGAGGAGGAAGTGACAACACGGTCCTGTGCTGCAGAAAGGAGAAATGAGGTGAGGACAGAAGGGAGCAATGGATTTTATTTGGCAGCCACTGGTGGCCCCGGCAACAGGAGTTTAAGGATGGGGATGAGGGCAGAGACAGAATGGAAAGGGCTGAGGACTTAGGATGCAGGTAAGAAGAAAAAAAAAAAAAAAGAAAGAAAGCAAAGACAAATTGAGCTGGCCCCTGGCTATCAAGGGAAATAGACAGGCAAACACAGTTGGAGGGGGAAAGAGAGTCTCTCAGGAGGGACTTTTTATTATAGGTAGTCCTGGAGTGATCTGTATGCCGATGGGAAAAAGCCAGTGGTCAAGGAGGTAATGGAAGCATGGGAAAAAAGATAATGGATGGATTTAGATCTACATGGCTTGGGGAAAGGATATGATCAAGGGAAAGATTAGAGGGCTCAGTCCTGAAAAGGAAGAGGAGACCGTCTTTTGGGAGAGGGAGGTTGAACCGAATGACCTGTAAGACCCTTCATTACTATTCTTTGATAAAGGATGAAAAAAATCTTAATAGCTATTGTGCATTTTGGATAGCGAGGAAGGAAATGTGCTTCTATGGACTTGGGCTGGCTCTATCTGGCACAGAACAAGGTAAGGTTATAAGGATCCAGTCTACTTCAGACAACTACCAATAAAGCCCTTCCCCAGACCCTAAACCTAGACTGTTTCCAACAAAGGTCTCTCTCCCTCTTTCCTGTCTTACCCGTTTTCTTCTCGGAGCCAAGAATGAAGTGTGATAGCTTTGCTTTAAAGTGACATGCAATCTCCATTTAAGTTTACAAGAATATACTGGAAATAAGTCACTTTACTAATGTGGATTGGGGTTCCCTCCCTCACTGCTGGCTCCAAGCAGGCCTTCTTATCTCCACACTGTCCCTCTTGCTACTCCTCAAAATACCTTTAAGATTTCTCCTGTGTGCGTAACAAATAACTACATTTCAGCACTTCTTCAAAGAGGTTTCCAGGTGCTAGATATAAGCAGTGGAAGATGTGTTTTTTCCTTTAGATCTAAATAGTCTGAATCTCAGTATTGCTCATGGGAACTGTTTCAAAGGCTGAAGCGTCAGAATCAGAAAGGAAAGAAATGTGTGTGTGGGAAGTTGCTGCATGCAAACCTGTCATATTCTCCTTTCATTTTCAGACCTGAATATGCATGGATGCAGAAATTATAGCTTATTCCAAAGTTTTTATTGTCAGCATCAAACATAACACAAAATGTCAAGAAGATAAGATCAGTATATTTAAGTGAAAATGTTCAACAGAGTTCATCTTTAACTCAAATAGCTCTATCCGTTAATGAGCCCTTTCATTCCCTTTGAATACATATTAAGAGAGGGCTTTGGGGCAAAGTACAGAGTAAAATCTCATTTATTCAAATTTCACTACTTTGAGACTTAAAGTAATTAAAGAAGAGCATAGGGGAGAAACTGACTTTTGTTTAACGATCCATTTATAGAGCGTACAAAATAACCACACTGAAGAAGAAACTTGAAAAATACCTGTAAATCAAATTGACAACATGCATGCCTAAGGATGTTCACCACAAGTTGTTTTCTAACAACAACAAAAAAGGAAACAATCTAAACATTCATCAACAGAGGACTGGATAGGCAAATTCTGGTACATACATAATAGGATATTATCGACTTTTAAAAAATGTCCATGTGTACTTATTGACATAGATATATGTGTACAAGATGTATGTGAAATGATAAAAGTTACAGAACAGCATAGAGAAAATTACCACATTTATGTACCATCAAGTACATATATGCGTCTATGTACATAAAGAGGCACGTCGATGACAGACACAAGAATCTCTGGGTGCTGCCCTTGGTGTAATGCTTCACTTCTTTGTACTTCCATGTCACGTCAAAATCAGAAGTAAAAAAGTATCTGTGAGCAAACTTTTCTGGAGTCCTCAAATAACCTAAGTTCACATGTAAATAACAGGGGCGGTCATTATACATCATTGCATTAAATCAGGTCATCTCAGGACCCTTACTAAATAAAAGAATTAGGTAGTTTAGCTAATCTAGGGAATAGGTATAATTGTGTGTCTTTAAAAATACTTTGTAAGACTGACCCACTTTGTAATTCTTTTTTAGTAGTGAGTGGGTTGTGTGTGTGTGTGTGTGTGTGGACTGGAAGGCAAGCCTCAAAGTTGTTCTTTGGTTGTGGCGTGCACACACGCACACACATGCGCATGCACGTACACACATGCACCCACACCACCACCACCATCATCGTTCCCCTTATTACTCATTATTAATCTACATCAGCATAAATAATATCAAAAAGATATTAAAACTGATTACATAATTCTTAGTGGAAATAAACGTATACCAAAAATACTCACAGTGCTTTCTAGCAACAAATCTAAACAAGTGAGAAAAAAACCAATGGTTGGACTATAGAGGTTCAGTATAAATTCTGCTGAATGACATCTCTACATCATAGGGTGAAACACTCTTGGCAAGAAAAAAACTTTGGTTTTTTAAATTTATATTTAGCAATTTTTAAAAATAAGTCAGCATTTCCATATCATGGAGCCAGATAAAATTATGAATCTTAAAACAACAGTCAACAGTTATCATTACATTTTCCTCATACAGCCCCTGGATGTTTACCCGCCACATTGATTTCAGTTTGCCCATTACTCTTGGAAGTTGTTGAAGCAAGCTGAATCAATTTGAAAGCCTAAACAAATTAGCCAGTTGGTTGACTATTTCAACACACATGTAACTGAGCACACACTGTAAGCCAGGCACTGTTCCAGGCACCAGGGATAGAATACTGAACAAAATACAGACCCTGCCCTCAAGGAGCTGACATTCTAGTAGAGCGAGACAATAAACGTGTGCATATTCATTCATTCAACAGAAACAGTGAACACGAAATTCCCACTGCAAGTAACTTACATTCTAGTACACTGATAACGAACCATACAAATAAAATACACAAATCAACATTTTAGTCAACCAATATACATTCAACATATTTGTCATGACTTGACCTATTCATATGTGCTACAGAAATAATGGATGACAGGAGACAGAGAATGAGAGGGGCTACGTGCTATTTAAGTCAGTCAGGGAAGCCTCTTTGATAAAGTGGTATTTTAAAAGAGACCTGAAGGTACTGAGAGCAAGCAATGGGGCTATCTGTGGAAGAGGAATCCAGAGAGAGGGAACGGCCAGTTACGAAGGCTCTAGAGCAGAGGAGGGCTGGTTAAGAGGGTGCAGTCAGACAGAAAGCTGGGGGACCATGTCACAGAGCAGTTATTCTATGATCTGACTTACATGTGAAAAGATGACTATATGGAGGACAGAGTGGGGAGGCACAGAACACAAGAGGGAAGACTAAGAGGCTGTTGCCATAATCCAGGTATGAGAGGGTGGACCTAAGAGGTAGAAACGAAGGGGATGAAAAGTGGTTTGGTTTTCAAATGCACACATTTTGAAGGAAAAGCCATTTGCTGCCGCACCGGGTGTGTAATGTTAGAGACAGAAAAGAAGCAGGCAATTCTAAAGATGTTGACCTAAGCAACTGGAAGGCTGGGGCTGCCATTTGTTGAGATGGAGAAAACTACAGGAAGAGGAAATCTGGGGAAGGGATATGAAGACTTCTGTTTAGGACAATTTAACTGAAAGATGCTAATTAGGCATCCAAATGGAGAAGTCAAGGAAATAGTTAGAGATAGGATGCTGGATTTTAGGTAAGAGTGTCAGGCTGGAGATTTTGGAGAGCCACCCATATACCAACAGTATCTAAAGTCATGAGAATGGCACATCAAGAGAGATAATATAGATAGAGAACAGGTCCAAGATCTGAGCCCTGGGACCTACCCAAGGTAGGACCTAACCAAGGACTTTAGATCTAAGTCTAAAGGTGAGGAAGATGAGAAAAGAACTGGCAAGGAGACTCAAGGATGGGCCAGTAAGGTTGGGGGGCTGGGAGCCAAGAGAGTGTGGTGTCCTGGAAGCCAAGTGAACAAAGTGTTTTCAGGAGGAAGGAGTGGTAAATGACATCAAATCCTACTGTTAGGTCAAATAAGAGGAAGACTGAGCATTGGTGACTAGATTTGGAAGTACAGAGGTATTTGGTGATTTTGTGAAGAGTAACTGGGTAGAATAATGGGGTTGGGGGTGGTAAAAGCCTGGCCAGAAGAGGCTTAAGAGGGAATGCGAGGACATGAAGTGAAGACAAGTCTACACTTCTTTGAGGGGTTTTGTTCTAATAGGAAACTAATAAATGGAATGGAAACTGGTGAGGGATATCAAATAAATGGAGATTTTTCTTATTTAAATGGGAAAAATAAGAGTATGGTTATGTGCTGATGGGGATTATACATGAGAGAGGGAAATCTGATGTACACAGGACAGGGGAGGACAATTTTTGGAGGGATGATCTCGAGTGAGAGATACGGGGTTGAGTCCAGGGCAAAACTGTAAGGGCAGGAAGCAAGGAAAAGGGATCCATAATAACAGGGAGAAAAAGCAGACTATGTGGGTACACATATCAGTGGGTAAGTAGATGTGGAGGTGGAAGTACAAGGCAATTTTATTCTTTCTATTTTCTCTATGACACAAGAATCTTAGCCAGAGGAGGGGGGTGAGACACTTGGGATTTCAGGAGAGAGAAGTTATGAAATAATCAACTAGGTTGGTACAAAAGTAACTTAGCTAGAGAAATTCAAATAATACTAATACTAATAAGGAGAAGGAGGTAAAGGAAGAGGAGAGGGGGTAAGAAGAAGAGAAAGAAGCACTTAGTATGTGCCAGGCACTGTTTTAGGGGCTTTCGGTATGAGACCATATTTAAATCTCTCAATTCTAGGACCCAGTTTTCCATGATTATCCCCACATTATAGATGAGGAAGCAAAAGTCAGCAACTGATCTGTGTAGGAGGCTTACTGGGCAGCACTTATGGCCCATCCGTGGTCATCAATGGAAAAAGCGAAATGAGTCAGCAGAATCGCTTTCCTCGAGGAGCACTAGTGGAGACCTTCAACTGATACAGATGTACATTTAACTGGGGTTGGGGAGCTGCCAGTCCCTTAAAATGGGGGGAGAGAAAGGAAGTTGCATTAAATTGGTGGTGTATGAAAGGGCAACTATCATGACGGACTGTGCCATGTAAGCTGAGGAAGGAGATGAGTGAGGGGCAGGGGGTGTTGAGAAATTGTGAAAAGGTTTCTGAGTAAACACACAGTTCTCCTGCTGGGAATAAGAAACTCTTAGGGGCTGGGGACTAGAAGGAGGAAACTGTCAAGGTAGAAAGGGATAGTCAAGGGCAGGATGGTTGAAATGGAGATGGGGGTGTTAGAGGTTACTTTAAGTTTTCCTTGAGAGTGATGGACGAGATCACTACAGAAAAAGGTCAAGGAACTGAGAAGTTAGAGCACTTGAGAATAATCTACATGAATAACGAAATCACCAAGATTTATACGAAGAGTAAGGTTGTAGGGTGTGGCAATGATCTAGGAGCTACAATTGTCAAAGGGCTGTGGCTGGGGGAGGTTGGTGGGCGCCTGGGTGGCTCAGTCCGTTAAGTGTCAGACTTCAGCTCAAGTCATGATCTCATGGGTCATGAGACCAGCAGAAGGGCTCCACGCCTAGTGGGGAATCTGCTTAAGGTTCTCTCCCTCTGCCCCGTGCCCTGCACCCCCGCCCTTCACGTGCATGTGCACACACTCTCTAATATAAACGAATGAATGAATCTTTAAAAAAGTTGTCCCCTTCAGAAGAGGTGCAAGCAGGGAGACTGAGTAGCAGCATGCAGCACAGTTATGATTCTGAAGAGCACCCGGGACTCTGGCCACTTTCCCAAGTAATCAGTTCACCATTCCCATCAATTTGCTACTTGCAAACTTCTGCTGCTCAGAGCTTGTTAATTCTATGAATACTCTTTCATGCCCTTTTTTTATTCCAATGAAGCAAGCTAGGCTCTGTAGGATGTGAAAGCCTAGCTCAAGTGTGAAGAGCTCCCAACAGAAATGTTGGTTAGATATACATACTTTTTTAAAAGTCTTCATCAGCCCAAGAAATAGGATTTCCTGAATAAATGCCAAGGCAAAGGAGAAATGAAATCTAAATATTCCTTAAACTTTGAACTATTTGTGTGATTTTGCTATGAAAATCCTGAGAAATCATAATGGTCATCTGCCTATTTGAACTCTATGTAATAGTAATTCCGCAAAAGGAAAATTCTCATGACTTTTATGTCTATTTTAGTATTTATTTTATGCCTTTTTTTTCATACTAAGCCAGTTCTGATCATCTACTACACATCTTAGTGACAATGTTGCATATTAAATTAACACTACAAACAAAGGGGAGTGGAAAATTGAGGGAAATTAGACATAGTCTAAAGAGCCCACTGTTTGGTTTTTTTAAAAAATCTTTTATAAAGGTAATACAATAAAACTAATTTTAGAAACTCTGATAAAGGCATAAAATTCCTAATATGATTCTCTCATGTGGTAATAACCATTTTGAGTATTTTGAGGTATGTGCCTCCTATATACGGAATGAAAGTCAAGAGATGGGGCCTGAGGCCTCTAAGAGGTATTTCTGTTGTACCTTCTCGATCTCTGCATTTTATAGTAATTCGAGCTCCTGTTAAATTACGGGGAAAATAAATGCTAATTGCTAAGGCATCATTACTAATCACGAAAGCTTTTGTCATAGATGAGAAATGTTTGCTTTAAAGGAATAGAAACACCTTCCGTGTGCCATCGAATGGTTTGGTACAGATGTACAGGGGTGACCAAAGCCGAAAAATGCACCCTCCGGTGAACCTGCAGCTTCCAGGTCCCAACAAGGTCTACCACTCCAGGAGCCTGAGGGAACAGGGTGAGCTGGAACTAGGTACAGGATAGGTTTGTGGGACCATTCTGGGTTCAAAGGTATGTTTAAACATGGATGGGATTAATGCGCACGGAAAACCCAGCTCAGTATCTAGTAGTGGCTTATTCCCATGAATACATGTTTCCTTCCCCACTATGTATCACTGGATTCAGAGAGCCTTAACCGGATCCTCAGTCTCCCAATCTGTAAAACAGGTGGGCTACGAACGGAAAATGGTCTATTATTGGAATTCCAGTGGACTCTCTTTATGGAGGCTGTCACGATTTCCTTGCGAGGAATTCACCACACTATGAACTCCTGACCCATAAATCAGCCAATAAGGAATTTCAAAGCTTGGGAATATGATTAACGTTTCAAGCCAGCTCTTTCTTCCGATTTGGTTGATGCTTTCCCAGAGAGCTTTTCATCTTAGGTTCTGCCTGTTACAGTCACGCACTGCTAGGACACCTCTGCAAAACAGAATGGCAGGGACGGTGATGGACTATGGGGTGCTATCTTGGGGAATGAAGTGGTGTTCCAAATAAATTATCCCTTGCAATGAATAACTAGAGCTGTTAGATTCGGTCATGTCATTTTATTTTTTAGTAGCTTTTCTGTGATCTCTGCTCCTTTCCAATACAGGGCATATACCATTCAAACCTAACATGGGTCCACAACAAAGCTAGAAAGAAAGCGATCCATGGCTGTGAGCTATCACAACCCATCTGCGCACACTTAGGAGGGGACCTTATGTTTTCATGACAGAGAGGTGAGCCAGGGAAATTCTTAGCTCTGAAATGGTCCTAGACTTATATAACCAAAACTCTCAGGAGTGTCTTGTTTTTTTCTTTTTTTTTCTCTCCAATATTCCTTAGTTCGTTGAACTTAGAAGAGCTGCTAGCCTATAATGAACAAAATCCACTCAACTGAGAGAACCAGGGTAACAAAGCACCCACCAGAGATGTCTTTTATAAACATGTTTCACCAAAAAAACTCTAAAAAACGGATTGCCTTTTCCATAAGCTACATTTCTTAGCTAAAATTAAATTTTAGACTCTACAACTGCATGAACCTCAAGGAAAGTTTCCCAAACTTTTGTTACACAGAAGTCTGTCTTTGTCCAATGTTCATTCAACCACTGGGATGGGAGTGCAAACATTTACTGAGCCACCCGTACGCCAGACAATTCGTGTAAGTAATCTCACTGAACCCCAGGAATATGTAATACTGATTTCTAAGATGAGGAGCCTCAAGATCAGAAACATAAGATAACCTGCTCAAGGCTACATGGCCAGCAAGCCATAGTCCAGGATGTGTATGCCTGTGAGGCCTGTATTGGGTTTCAGAGGTGTTCCCCTCTTTTCTGGGACCTTCTGAATACGGAAAATAAGGCCACCCATGGTTACCACTGTAATTCCTTCTGCTACATCTCCATAAATATGAGAGGAAATTTGTTGCGTTAGCCATGCCTAAGGACCATTTACACCTTCCCTAAAGTGGTGCCACTGAGGTGGGCTGTCTCCCTAAGACAGAAAAATAACTCACTGACACTAGAAAGCTACCCCACGAACTCCTCAGCACTATCCTACAAGTTAAATGTACTCAGAGTCCTCACAGTTCCTTACAGACTCGTACGCAACTCCATCTTCAAATACATTTTCAGAGGAGGAACCTGGGTACGCTTATCTCACTATGTTTCTCCAAAACGAAATAATTTGTGCACAAATCGGAATTTTATGACAGATGTGATGTCCTCTAAACGCTGTCTTTAATTTCACTGCCATTTGGAGATCGATGAGAGGAAACGATACTGAGACAGCTTTTCCTGGCTCATTGATAAAGGAATTATAAGGACAGAACTCCTTGGGTTTAATTTTTGAAATCCCAAACATCAGCATTTTTGATTCTCAGTGAAATTAAATATAAAGGAAGAGATCAGCAGAACTAAGTCAAATTGGGTACATTAGCCCTTCCTCTCTCTTCAGACCACCAAAACTTGGATAGTTTATCTGCTAACAATTCCTCCAAGGAAATTTCAAGCATGTTTTCCTGCCAGCAAAAGCAATATAAACTCTGGGGAATCATGACTTGATAAATTCATAGAAGACAGAAGATTGCCATGAATATTTTGGAAGCTTGCTGATATTTTGTAGTAACACTAGTAAAACCTGTTAACATAGTATATAACTAGGGTAACTCGGGGGGTAAATTTGTTTTGATTTAATTTAAATGTGACCTATGAGTATATATTTGTTAAATCTTACACATTGAGTTACACCCAGAGATCCCTTCCAATTAACATCTACTTTTCTAATACTGTTTTACTGGGTTTCGAATGAAACCACATAATGGATAATTACCATCCGAGAGAGTAAAGCATCTAACTACCACAATTATCCACATTAATTCAAATTGCATGAAAAGAGAAATAACAAATGTTTGGAAGACTGTGCTATGGGGGAAAACTAAACAAACCAGCACAAAGGAAAACCTGATATTAACAGAGGAAGAGAAATCCTGTATTTTCTCCCACCGTGTGGGGTAATGACATTGGAGCTTTAAGTCTACTTAATTTGCTTCCTCGGCCATTACCAGTGGGGCACAGATACAGAGTAAGCAAATGAGCCCTCATTAGGGGATGTGATAACTAAGGGTACTCCAAAAGCATATTTTTAAGTCCCAGTGAGATATTTTTCAGTTGCAAAATATCTAGCTATGTACCTTACCATTTTCAAAAGCTGTCTACCTCACTGAACATACAGCAAACTGCTGTATTTTGACTCTGTTCACACATTCATTTATTATCTGAGTCATAGACCACGGAAATGTGACATTTTCCATAGTTCAGTGGGATGAAGAGGAGGATCATTAAGTGGAGGCAATTAGAAGACACGAACTGTCATCCTTTATTGGTCAAGCCCAGTTACGTCCCCAGTGGAATCCCAACGTTACTGTCATAGAAGTAAGCCAGATAATCCAAGGCGGCGAAAAAGAAAAGAACATTATCATGAAAGATTCATTAGAAGCCCATGTCCACTATTTTGATCATGAATACCAAAATAACTGTCCCCTTCCCCCAGGCAGGACCCCTCGATTTCAAAGATAAGCCCCTGGCCCACCAGTAGTAAGGCATACTCATGAGGTCTGTCCTCTCATCAACCCCATCACCGTGGACTTTCTTAAAAATATAATGATGGATGCAAAGCTGAGGTTATTTATGACTTGCAAAAGGGATTCTACAGACCATGGGAATCAAATTCAAAACCCACACTTGGGGCGCCTGAGTGGTTCAGTGAGTTAAAGCCTCTGCCTTCGGCTCAGGTCATGATCCCAAGGTCCTGGGATCGAGCCCCGCATCGGGCTCTCCACTCAGCAGGGAGCCTGCTTCCCCCTCTCTCTCTGCCTGCCTCTCTGCCTACTCGTGATCTCTGTCTGTCAAATAAATAAATAAAAAATCTTAAAAAAAAACCCCACACTTAACATGTGAAGTGACAAAGGGAGGGTTCTGAGACGCCTGCTTGGGCTTTTATGAGGCTGTAACATTACCAAGAAAACAGTCTGATACTATCAGATACTTCTGAAATCGCTCTGTTTATAATTAAATGAATACAATTAATACAATTAAATGATTAAATACATTAAATTAAATTACATAAATACAACAAATACAATTAAATGAAGCCCAAACAGAGTATGGCCTCAAAGGACATGTAATCTAGCTTCTATCGAGGGGCTTGTGCTAAATAAAAATGTGGAGGCAATGAGCCCTTCCAGGAGCGACTCAGGAGAGAGAAAAATGACCACAGACAAAACAAACAATAACCGCACAAAAAAATCCTCTCATTTGAAATCAGAATGTCACAACAGAAGGGAAAAATGAACTACTAGGTATTCTTATAAAAGAAAATTTCAGTTAAAAGCAGGACTTGAAACTCAGTTGGTCAGAAAACTTCTTTTAGCACCCGTGAGGAAATACAACAAAACAGTCTAGAGGAACAAATTTCCCTTGACTAACACGGGATGACCACTTATGATAAGTGATTGCCTTGGGAAGGACTGTTGCCATCACGGCAAGAAAAACTTTGGAAACTCTAGGAGCCTGCCACAACATCGTATCAGAGGCAGGGATTCTGGAATTCTGTGGAAGCCTGAGACTCATGAAACAGTTAAAGTTCACGTATCTTGTAGGAAAGCCACTTAATGTTTCCTGGCCAGCAATGCCCAATATATAAAGATTACATACACACTGAGAACTTCTAGAAGGACAAAGAACCCTATCAGTGTAACTTGGGCCACAGTGATTTAAAAAAAAATTAAATAGACGGAATGATGAATTTCAGGCTACTGGGGTTTGTTTATTTGTTGTTTAAAAAAATACCTATTTTTGACTTTGCATTTCATTCAGCAGTACACAACAGTAACCCAAATTTGATAGTTTTTCTTGACCACTTGTCAAGTACACATACTGTGATTTAAGGTGACGTAAGTCAGCAGGGCTCCAAATGAATGCATCACCATACTTAACATTATTATTTTAATATTATGATTATGCTGGGCTGCCTCTGTAAAATTCTTAAGAGTCCTAGACACAGGACAAACTCGGAATGGAAATTCTTTTTTTTT
>ML097866.1:6690-23690 GCA_003697995.1 Taxidea taxus jeffersonii
TGATGGAGGGGCACCTGGGTGGCTCAGTGGGTTAAAGCCGCTGCCTTCGGCTCAGGTCATGATCCTGGGGTCGTGGGATCGAGCCCAGCATCGGGCTCTCTGCTCTGCGGACAGCCTGCTTCCTGCTCTCTCTCTGCCTCTCTGCCTACTTGTGATTTGTGTCTATCAAATAAATAAATAAAATCTTTAAAAAAAATCAGTTGATGGAAAATAAGAAAGACACAGGAGATATTTTCACTTGGCAGGTGGGGATAATATAGTATGTGCATTGTACTAATTTTACTTTTAGGTTTATTAACGGGATCTTGGGAAATACAAAGTCTAGAATTAATAGTTTCATTTTATAGATGAAATAGACTGAAAGAGATATGGACAATACTAAAGGTCACATAAATAGTCAGCAGTAGAGTTAAGACAATAATTAGATGTAAACTCCTGGCCTGGTGTCCTCATTTGACTCCACCATCACACAGGCTGAAGTATCTGATAGAGAGATTCACTGATGGATCTTTTTCTTTCTATGTGAAAATAGTTTTATCCTAAATCCACAAAACAACGCATGTGATGCTTATATTAGAATCTTCATTTTTAACCAAGAATGCTATGTGACTTCTCCTGTGGACATAATAAAATTTTACGTAAACCATGTCCTGTTTTGATATCCTTGGAATCCAGTTTCTACACCATTTCCTTGTCCTTCTGTACATGCAAAAATGCTACACTTCCTATAGGCAGTGGTATGTAACTAGCTCTGGCCAATGGAATATGGGTAGGGATGAATGTCAGAGTATACTGAGGAGGCCCTCTGGGATGGCAGAACCACTAAATAGGAGGATCTCTGAGTCACAGTCACTGCTTGGGGGTGAGTTTTGCAAAAGGAGTTTATCCAGGAGCACTTTCTTTTGCATGGAGCCATTAAAACTTTGGCTTAGGTTTTTGTTTGTTTGTTTTTGTTTTTGTTTTGTAAACATTAATTACCTAATAAAGCAGGCTTTTCTCTCTCAGTCCTCATAATTGGGGACATATGCATTAGAAACACACAAAAAAATGTTGTCATTTTTAACCAAAAATCACTCTTATCTATAAGAAAAATGTCACCCTTTCCAATATCAATTGTCATTAGACTGACGATGGCAAGGCAAATATTGAAATAGGCACTTTTTCCTTTTTTCCCAGCCTTCTATCTACAGGGTTTTCCCCTCCTCCCCTCCAAAAAAGACATATTTTCACTGCAGTTACAATTATAATTCCCTGTAGCTGTGGGTGCTACAGTTACGTTTACTCTTGTCTTGATACCACAGTCTGCAAGAGTGAATTCTAACTGCACAACTTTAATAACCAGGGAATAGGCCACAGAAGTGCCCCAGCAACTGATACTATGATTATAATAATTTCAAATACCTACTGCGTTTGCACATGGTTCCACCTCTATCCAAAGGGCCCCAATCCTTCATTCTGCCTGGCATATACTCCTCAGAATTTTGTTCAAATAGCAGCCATGCTTGAAAATATGTACATTATTACTAAAAATGTCCCACTTTTTGGTATGTAGCAAAAATGAAACATTTGGCTTTTGAAAACATTCTTTTTTTTCTAATTTTACACATGAGGTGACTCACACTTGAAAAGAAAAAAAAAAAAAAAACACACTTAAGTATATGGGGGAACTTGCTGCCAAATTTCTGATTCCTTGGCAAAATTTCCCATCCATGCCCACTAGTAAACGTTTACACATACAGAGCCCAGGATGATTTGCACTTCATTTATCTCAGTAAGTTCCATATGTTTGTTTATATTAAAATGTTTTTCATGTATTTTCTCAATAATTCACTGGTATTTTTAAAGATATTTTTCAAGCAAAATTGTCCCCAAAATGTAAATTTATTAGTCAAAGTAATGTTGTAGGTTATTAGCCATCTTTTAAAATCTATGCAGGGAATACCACTAATTGACCAGCCCTTGATTAACAGTTTGTCTTGGAATTATGTGCACTGATACTTTTTTAAAAGATTTTATTTATTCATTTGACAAAGAGAGGGAGAGATCACAAGTAGGCAAAGCAGCAGGCAGAGAGAGGGGGGAAGCAGGCTCCCTGCTGAGCAGAGAGCCCAATGTGGGGCTCGATCTCAAGACCCTGAGATCATGACCTGAGCTGAAAGCAGAGGCTTTAACCCACTGAGCCACCCAGGCACCCTGTGCACTGATACTTTTTAAAAGATTGATTGATTGACTGATTTTTTTTTTTAGATTTTATTTATTTGACAGAGATCACAAGTAGACAGAGAGGCAGGCAGAGGGGCCGGGGGGCGGGGAAGTAGGATCCCCGCTGAGCAGAGAGCCCAATGCAGGGCTCAATCCCAGGACCCTGAGATCATGACCTGAGCCAAAGGCAGAGGCTTAACCCACTGAGCCATCCAGGCGCCCCTGACTGACTGATTTAAGAAAGCGGGAGGGGGGTACAGAAGGCGAGAGTCTTAAGCAGACTCTGTGCTGAGCATGGGCTCAGACCCATGACCCTGAGATCAGAACCTCAGCTGAAACCAAGAGTCAGATGCTTAACCAACTGCACCACACAGGTGCTTCTATGTGCACTGCTATTTAATGATCATTTACTCCCACCTGAGCTTTCACGTAATCTGTTACATTGCATTACATTAAATTCACCCATAATGGTTTGGCATCTAATCTATTTCCTTCTCCTGCATTCTCTATGTTGTCATTTCCTATGTTAGATGTGCTGGTATTGATCTCTGATTAAATCCTTCTATAGATTTCAACTGCATAACATTCTTTTGCATTTCTTTTCTCTATCTTTTTTGCCCTAATCATGCCCTTCTTTCATGTTTGGGGTCTATCATAATATATCCCTTTGTCTCCAGTTTCTATTTGTTCTAAATCATTATACTTCTATCAGAGTAATCTTCCTAAATTTCCAAATTGATCATGCCATTCACTTTTTTTTTAAAGATTTTATTTATTTATTTGACAGAGAGAGAGGGAGAGAGAACAAGCAAGCACAGGAAGACAGAGTGGCATGCAGAGACAGAGGGAGAAGCAGGCTCCCTGCCAAGCAAGGAGCCCGATGTGGGACTCGATCCCAGGACACAGGGCTCATAACCTGAGCCGAAGGCAGCCACTTTACCAACTGAGCCACCCAGGTGTCCCGATCATGCCATTCATTTTATCTAAAGCTATCAATTTCCTTTTGAATAATATCTAAATTCCTCATCATGTTATTCAAAATGTCCATCATTAATTTCAACCTACCTCTTCAGCCTATATTCTTTTTTAAATTAACATATAATATATTATTTTTTTCAGGGGTACAGGTCTGTAATTCATCAGTCTTACACATTCCACAGCACTCACCATAGCACATACCCTCCCCAAAGTCCATCACCATGCCACCCCATTCCTCCCACCCACCTCCACTCCAGTAATCCTCAGTTTATTTCCTGAGACCAACAGTCTTTTAAGGTTTGTTTCCCTCTCTGTTTTATCTTATTTTATTTTTCCTCCCTTCCCCTATGATCCTCTGTCTTGTTTCTCAAATTCCTCAAATCAATGAGATCATATAATTGCCCCTCTCTGATTGACTTATTTCACTTAGCATAATACCCTCTAGTTCCATCCATGTTGTTGCAAATGGCAAGATTTTTTTTTTGATGGTTGCATAATATTCTATCATATATATGTATATATATATACACACACACACACATGTATCATACATATGCATCATATGTATATATGTATATGTATATTCATATGAAGCATATGTATATGATACATATACATATATATCACATTTCTTTATCCATTCATCTGGTGATGGACATCTAGGCTCTTTCCATAGTTTGGCTATTGTGGACATTTCTTCAACCTGTATTCTAATCATCATCTCTGCTCCGGGCTATTTGGCCAGCACTTGTTTGGCTCTCTGCTTTTGTTCATGATGTTCCTCTCTCTGGTGTATCCTTCTCTGCTCAACCTCTGAGTGTCAAGGTCATACCCATCTATCAAAGACTGGTTCCAAAAATATATCCTCTTTGAAGCCTTCCCCCTTGGAGTTAATTGCTTTGTTCTCTTGCCTCACACTACATATTGTCTAGATTTCTATTATGTTACTGTTCAGATTCTGCTTTCTAGTAATCACTTGTCAACTCTATATTTGCCACCTGTATCTCTGTGTCCTCTCCTGGTTTATGGGCCATTTGGGTAAAATAATCATTTATATCCTCATCAATGTATCTTAAAATAAGACATTCAATATGCACCCATTTTTTTCTTAATTAAAACTTACTTTATGCACTTCTCTAAATTTTCATAGTTTATTAAGATATTTTATTTATTTATTTGTCAGAAAGCAAAAGAGAGAGAGAGAGAGAGAGCACAAGCAGGGGGAGCAGCAGGAAGAGGGAGAGGCAGGTTTCCTGTTGAGCAAGGAGCTGATGGGTGACTCGGTCCCAGGATCCTGGGATCATGACCTGAGCTGAAGGCAGATGCTTAACCAACTGAGCCACCCAGGCATCCCTATTTTATTTTATTATTTTATAAAACTAAAATAGATAACATATAATATTGTAAGTTCCATGTGTACAATTTAGTGATTCAACAATTCCATATATTACTTAGTGCTCATCAAAGTAAGTGTACTCTAAATCAACTTCACCTATTTCACCCATCTTCCCACTCACCTCCCCCTGTTAACCATCTGTTTCTTCTTTATAGGTAAACATCGGTTGTTGTTTTTTGTTTGTTTGTTTGTTTATCTATCTATTTTTCCCTTTGGTCCTTTGTTTTGTTTCTTAAATTACACATATTTATGAATTCATATAGAATTTAACTTTCTTGGGGCACCTGGGTGGCTCAGTGGGTTAAAGCCTCTGCCTTCGGCTCAGGTCATGATCCTAGGGTCCTGGGATCGAGCCCCACATCAGGTTCTCTGCTCAGCGGGGAGCCTGCTTCCTCCTCTCTCTGCCTGCTTCTCTACCTGCTTGTGATCTCTGTCTGTCAAATAGATAAATAAAAAAAAATAAAATCTTTAAAAAAAGAATTTAATTTTCTTTATTTCTTATTCTTATTTCTCTTATTCTCTTATTTCACTTAGTATTATACTATCTAGATACATGCATGCTGTTGCAAATGGCAAGATTACATTCCTTTTTACCACTGAATACCTCATCTTCTTTATCCATTAATCTGTCAGTGGACACTTAGGCAGCTTCCATAATTTAGCTATTGTAAAAATGCTACAATAAACATATGGATGCATACATTTTTTTGGATTAGTGCTTTTATAGGCTATGGATATACACCTGGTAGTGTGGTTACTGGATCATAGGGTAGTTCTGTTTTTGTTTTTTGTTTTTGTTTTAATGTTTTGAGTAATCTTCATACTATTTGCCACAGTGGCTGCACCAGTTTGCATTCCTAGCAAGAGTTAAGAGGCTTCCTCTTTCTCTGCATCCTTGCCAAAACCTATTGTTTCCTGTTGTTAATTTTAGCCATTCTAAATCTCTGATACCTGATATCTCATTGTGGTCTTGATTTGCATTTCCCTGATGATGAGTGATATCGAGTTTCTTTTCATGTGTCTGTTGGCCATCTGTATGCCTTCTTGGGAGAAATGTTTACTCACATCTTCTGCCCATTTTTATTGGATTATTGGGGTGTTGGTTTTGATTTGTAGAAGTTATTTTTATACTTTAGGTAATAACCCTTTATCAGATATCTCATTTGTGAATATCTTCTTCCATTTTGTAGAGAGTCTTTTAGTTCTGTTGGTTGTTTCCTTTGTGATTCAGAAGCTTTTTATTTTGAGGTAGTCCTAGTAGTTTATTTTTGCTTTTGTTTCCTTTTCCTCAGGAGACATATTTAGAAGAATTTTTTTATGGTCAATGTCAGAGGAATAGGTGCTGCTTGTGTTCATTTTTAAGATTTTTTTTTTTGGCCTCGGGTCTAATATTTGGGCCCTTTACCGATTTTGACTTTATTTTTGTGTATGATATAAGAAAGTCATCCAGTTTCATTCTTTTGCACATAACTGTCCAGTTTTCCCCACACCATATATTGAAAAGACTGTCTTTTCCCTGTTGCATATTCTTGCCTCCTTTGGCAAAGATTAATTCACCATAAATTTGTGGGTTTATTCTGGGCTTTCTATTCTGTTCTATTTATCTATGTTTCTATTTTTGTGCCAGAACCATACTGGATATTGTTTTGTTTTGTTTTCCTAAGGAGTTTATTTGGGCAGACTTGGGGACAGGGAGGCTCTGCATTGAAAAGATGGTGTTGGGCCTCTTGGTGGTAAAGCATAGTTGGTGCTGGTAGCATAGGACACAGTGGGGACAGTGGGGATCTTGATCTGGGAGTCATGGAACTGCTTGATTTCCAGTTAGCAGAACTTGCTGTCCACAATCTCATACAATTTCATGATCTGGATCAAGTGGGCCCATGCACAGTGCTGGGCATCTATGTATCAGTAGCACTGGATGACAGCATGTGAAGCAGTACATGTCTTGGTACTCCCAGCACATGTTGTGGGTGCCACTGTGGGAGTCATAGCATAGCCAGGTACCAAAGTTCTTCATCCGCAAGAGGATTTCTCAAACACCTGTCCACAGTAGACAATTTCCTCTGAAGACTTTTTCATCTTCTTCAACTAAGACACAAGGTACCAGGAGCAGGACTTGGTGACATTGTGATCAAGTGCAGATTTGCATGTGCTAGAGGGGTGGATTATGGCATATGGGGTTGGCAGAAAGTACCCCACCACCATGTACTCTCACAATGTGCCCAAGGCCTTCATGGCACACTCTCTGCTCTCATCGCCCCCAGGGAAGGACCATATTGTTTTGATTACAACAGCTTTGTAATATAACTCAAGTCTGGAATCGTGGTAGCACCAGTTTCATTTTTATTTTTCAAGATTGCTTTGTGTATTCGGGGTTTTTGTGGTTTCACACACATTTTAGGATTGCCTTTTTCTAGCTCTGTGAAAAAAAATGCTGTTGGTATTTAGATAAGGATTCCAAATCTATAGATTGCATTGAGTAGTAAAGACATTTTAACAATATTTCTTCTTCCAATCCATGAGCATGGGGTGTCTTTCCATTCCTTGGTGTCATCTTCAATTTCTTTCATCAGTGTTTTATAATTTTCAGAGTAAAGACCTTTCACCTCTTTGATTAGATTTATCCCTAGGTATTTCATTGTTTTTAGTGCAATTATAAATGGGATTGTTTTCTTCATTTCACTTTCTGCTACTTTATTTTTAGTACATAGAAATGCAATGTATTTTTGTGCTTTCATTTTGTATCCTGCAATCATACTGAATTCATTTTTCAGTTCTAGTAGTTGTTTTTTTTTTTTTTTGATGGAGTGTTTAGGATTTTTATAAATTGTATCATGTCATCTGCAAAGAGTGAAACTTTTACTTCTTCTTTACCACTCTGGATACTTTTTATTCCTTTCTTTAGTCTGATTGCTGTGGTTAGGACTTGCAGGACTATGTTGAGTAAAAGTGGCATGAGTGACATTCTTGTCTTCTTACTGACCTTAGAGGAACATCTTTCAGTTTTTCATCATTGAGTATAATGTTAGCTGTGGATTTTTCATATAGGACCTTTATTATGTTAGACCAAATTCCTTTTAATCCTACTTTGTTGAGGATTTTTATCATTAATGGATGTCATACTTTGTCAAATGCTTTTTCTGCATCTACTGAAATGGTCTTGTGGATTTTATCCTTTCTCATATTGATGTGATGTATTACATTGATTGATTTATAAATAGTGAACTACATTGTATCCCAGGAATAAATCCTACTTAATCATGGTGAATGAAATTTTAATGTATTGTTAGATTCAGTTTGCTAGTATTTTGTTAAGGATTTTTGCATTTATGTTTATCAGAGTTATTGGCCTGTAGCTTTTTTTGTGGTGTCTTTCTCTGGTTTGGTATCAGGATAATACTGGCCTCAAATAATGAATTTGGAAGTTTTCCTTCCTCTTCCACTTTTTGAAAAAGTTTGAGAAGAGTAAGTATTAACTTTTTTTTAAATGTTTGATAGAATGAAGTTGTCTGGTCCTGAGCTATTGTTTGTTGGGAGTTTTTTGATTACTGATTCAATTTCATTGCTGGTAATTGGTCTGCTCAAGTTTTCTATTTATTCCTTTTTCAAGTTTGGTAGATTATATGTTTCTAGGAATTTATTCATTTCTTCTAGGTTGCCAAGTTTGTTGGCATATAATTTTTCACAAGATTCCTTTGCAATCCTTTGTATTTCAGTGATGTTGGTTATTTCTGCACTTTTTTTTTTTTTTTTTAATATCTGAGTCCTCTCACTCTCCCAGTTTCTTTTTCCCACTTTCTTTTTGATGAGTCTGGCTAGAGGATTATCAGTTTTGTTGATCTTTTCAAAGAACCAGCTTCAGGTTTCATCAATCTATTTTATTATTTTTTTTAGTTTATATAACTTATTTCTGCTCTCTTCTTTATTATTACCTTCCTTCTGCTGGTTTTTAGTTTGTTTGTTCCTCTTTTTCTAACTCCTTTAGGTACAAGGTCAGGTTATTTATTTAAGATTTTTCTTGCCTCTTGAGGTATTGTTATAAACTTCCCTCTTAGAACCACTTTTGGTTCATCTCAAACATTTTGGACTGTTATCTTTGCATTTTCAATTTTCTCCATGTAATTTTTGACTTCTGCTTTGATTTCCTGGTTGACCCATTCATTCTTCAGTAGCATGTTATTTAACTCCATGGATTTGTGGTCTTTCCAGATTTTTTTCTTATACTTGGCTTCTGGTTTCATAGTGTCATGATCATAAAAGATGCTTTGTATTACTTTGATTCTTTGAATTTGTTGAGACTGATTTTGTGGCCTAATATGTAATCTATCCTGGACAATGTTTCATGTGCAATTGAAAAGAATGTGTATTCTGCTTTTTAGGATGGCATTTTCTGAATATGTCTATCAAATCTATCTGGTGCAGTGTGTTGTTCAAAGCAAAAGTTCTTTGTTGATTTTATATTTAGATGATCTGCCCTTTAATGTAAAAGATGTGTTCAAGTCTGTTATTATTGTTGTATCATTATTGATTAGTTATTTATATCTGTTATTGTTTAATGCTTTTGGGTGCTCCCATGTTAAGTGCAAAAATATTTACAATTGTTATGTCTTCTTCTTTGCCCCCTTAGTGATTATATAGTGTCCTTTTTTGCTTCTGGTTAAAGTCTTTATTTTTAATTTTTTTTAGATTAAAAAAATATTCACTTGAGAGAGAGGGAGAGCAAAAGCACAAGCAGGAGGGATATCTGAGGGAGAGGGAGAAGCAGACTCTCTGCTGAGTGGACAGCCCAATATGGGACTCAATACCAGGACCCTGGGATCACAACCTGAGCTGAAGGCAGACACTTAACTGACTGAGCCACCTAGGTACCCCAAAGTCTTTGTTTTAAAGTGTATTTTGTCTGATATAAGTATTACTACCCTGAGTTTCTTTTCACATCCATTTGCATGATAAATGTTTCTCCATTCACTATATCTTTAGGTCTTAAATTAGTCTCTCATAGGCAGTATATACATGGGTCTTCTTTTAAAATCCCTTCCATCATCCTATGTTTTTCTATAAGATCACCTTATGTTTTTTTTTATTAGAGCATTTATTCTATTTACATTCAAAATAATTATTAATAGGTATGGATTTATTTCTATCTTGTTACTTGTTTTATGGCTGTTTTATGTATTTTCTCTGTTCCTTTTTTCTCTTGCTCTCTTCTCTCGGTGTACATTAGCTTTCTTTAATGATGTACTTGGCTTACTTCCACTTTATTTTTTGCATATTGATCACTGTTTTTTTATTGTTACCATTAGGTTTGTATATAACATCTGCTGCATATAGCAGTCTATGTTCAAGTTATGATTGTTAAATTTGAACCCATTCTTTACTTTCTCACCAACATTTTAAGTATATGCTGTCATACTTTACATCCTCTTATTTTGTGAGAACCTTGACTAGCTTTTGCAGATATAGTTGTTTTGTTTGTTTAGTGGTTTGTTTTTACTGTTTTTATGTTTCCCACTTTACTTACTCTTATTTATGGCTTTTCATTTCCACTTAAAAAGCCCTCTTTAACATTTATTTTAGAACTGGTTTAGTGTTCATGAACTCCTTTAGATTTTGTTTTTCTGTGAAACTCTATCTCTAATTCTATTCTGAAAAATAGCCCTTCTGGATAGAGTATTCTTGGTTATATATATATATATATATATATATATATATTTTTTTTTTTTTCCTTTCAGCATTTTGAATATATCATGCTGCTGTCTTCTGGTCTGTAAAGTTTCTGCTGAAAAATCCACTGATATTTTTATTGAGTTCCTTTTGTCATAATTGTCTCCTTTTTTCTTGTTGCTATTAGAATTCTTACTGCTTTTTGTTATTTTAATTATTATGTGTCTTGGTGCAGACCTCCTTGGGTTGATTTTGTTGGGTGACCTCTGTGCTTACTGAATCTGGATATCTGTTTCCTTCTCCAGATTATGGAATTTTTCAGCTATTATTTCTTCAAATACATTTTGTGCCCCCATTTCTCTCTCTTCTTCTGGGATTTCTATTACGCAAATTTTATTATGCTTGGGGTCGCTTGGGGTCAGAGTTCCCTAAGTCTATTCTCATTTTGCGTATATTTTCTCTTCCCTCATTTTGATTGGTTTCCATTACTCTGTCCTCTAGATCATGAATGTGTTCTGCATCCTGTAGAGTTCTATTTACTCCATGTGGTGTGCTTTCAATTTCATTATTGTTTTCTTCATCTTCAATTAGTTCTTTTTTTGTGTGTGTGTTTTCCATCTCTTCATTAACGATCTCAATGATGTCCTCCACTCTTTCCTCAAGTCCAGTGAGTATCTTTGTAATCATTAATTTAAATTCTCTGTCAGACATATTACTTATACACATTTCACTTAGGCGTCCTGTTGTGGTTTTGTCCTATTCTTTCATTTGGGACATTTTCCTCTGTCTCCTCATTTTATTTAACTCTTTGTGTCTGTTTCTCTGTGTTCAGGAAGTCAACTATGTCTTTTGCTCTTCAAAGTAGTAGATGGGGTGTGCATATTTAATAAAGTGGCACTGGTCTTTTGCTAGAAGGGATGTGCAACCATCACTGAAACTAGGGCTAGGCAGGCTGTAATCTGCAAAGCATGCATTGGTGGGGCATACAGTTTTAACAGGTCATGTGTTCTCTGGTGGAGATGACTAGCTGTCACGGCTGCAAAGATCAAGGCTTGGCAAAGTGCACAGTGGGGAGATTGGTGTTAGCATGGTTTGTGATGGCTTTCTGGGGGATTTGACTCCAAGTGCCAAGACTGAGGAAGGCTCAGCTTGAGGGGGCAGGGCACATCATAAGCAAGTTAGGTTTTGAATGCCAGCACTGTGCTGCTTCCTGCGGGTGGCTGTGTGTTTATCTTGGCTGTGGGGGAGGGAAATGGCAATTTGCAGCTCCTTTGTTCCTGGAAAAACCTCCCTGTGAAATCTGTCCCTCTGGAAAACTCTCCCTCCTATTACTTTTTTAACATTATGCATCTTGTCCATGAGCTTCTCAAGTTCATTTATACAAAAACCAAAACTAAACAAAAAACTTCTCAGCTGCCATTCTTTTCAGACTTGCTTATTTATCTAATTTAAGTTACTTTTCAGTTGCAAATGACATGGTTACAAGACATAAAAACAGAAAAGTAGTTTCATTTCTCTTGATTGTACACCGGAATTGTTGCACACAGCAGTGAGTAATTTATCACACTAAGGCTTGATGACTAGAAAGTCCAGTAAAAGACCTTTCATGCTTATTGCATATGCACTAAGGTTAAGAAGTAGATCAGTGTTCAGTTATAGCAGAATTGGACAAAATACTGTTGTAACTATTCTAGTTCACGTATACCTTAGAGAAGTTTAGCCTCACAGTTTCACATAGAATCAGTCATAAAAGTCAATGGGTAAATTCAATTAAAATTTGTGTATATTAGAAACTTCAAGAGAGGATTGTGGACTAGGAGGACCCTAACTCACCTCTCCTATGGATACAATTAGATAACACTCACCTCAGTGTAAATAACTCAGACAAAAACTGGCAGAACAAACTCCACAACTAAATGAGAGAAAGGGTTACACTGAAGAGGGTAGGAAGGACAGAGATGTAGTGGGAAGCTAAGTGGACTCTTGAGCCATCTGCTGGGGGGAGCTGTGGGCATGGAGAAGGGAGAGAAGTAGACTATTACACCAAGGAGTCACACTGGGAAGACCAATCCCTATAAGCATTTGGTTTGGAAACCAAAGGGGCTTAATTGCATGAGTTCTTACAACCAGGGACTTAAAAATTGGAAATTTAAATACCAGTGTGTTGGGCTCTGGAAGAGTCTGGAGGGTGATAGGAGACTGAGTCTCCAGCCTTACAAAGACAGGACAAGTAATAGCCCAAGGAGATACACCATAGAAGCAGCTTTTTGAAAAATGCCTGGGAAATATGGGGGAGAGAGTTATTTATTAATCAGAAGTCCTGTCTTGGCTCTGTCATCTATGTAAAAACATGGGATAATGAATGAGAATTCTCAAAGGTTAATTTATTTACATGAGGAAGAGAAGTCACATTTAAAACAATCTTTACGTAAATGTTAAAATGTTGCTTACAATTAATAGGTTGAACTTCTTTAGGTCAGAGGCCATACCTTCCACCTTTTGGATAACTTTCTAGTACACTAAACAGTATCATGTTCCTACAGGCTGCTTACTGAATGTTCAATTGATTGATCATAAGTCTCTTCCCTTTAATGAAAAACTGTTCAAATCTTTACTTCTCAAGTTAATTTCCTTCCCTGTAGCTCATATTAGTGTGCACATACTGGAAAACAAATGTTTTATTGTAATACATTATTTTATTCAAAACAGGAAATGTGAATACAGTGAATAAAATTTGGTATGTTAACCTTTATGAACCTAGCTATCTATCCTTTTTTACACAATGCCATAGTATTATATGGTATATTTAATCAATTAACATTTTACTTAACCATGTATGACTAAACACTGAACTAAGTGCCTGATGAACTAGGTGTGACATGGGAAAGTCATTGCATCTTTCTTTCTTTTTTTTTTAAGGTATAGTATTTTTTTTTCATTAAGCTTTTTTATTTAAACATATAATATAACCCCACCACCCTCTCCCAACCCCTCTCCCCCCCACCCCCCTCAGTTTGTTTTATGACATTAAGAGTCTCTTTTGGTTTGTCTCCCTCCCGATCCCATCTTGGTTAAGGTGGTAAGAAAAAAAAAAAAAATGAAACAAGATGGGATCATTGCATCTTTCTGACCTTGGTTTAATTCTCTGTAAAATTAGAGTTATATTATTTCTAAGATTTCTTCTAATTCTTTGTCTCAATTGTACAAATGACTTCACGTACACAGATGCATATGTAAATAATTTTTAAAATGTATTTAATTGGTTGTTAAGGGGCAAAGTCTATTTCTTTTATTTATTTATTTATTTTTAGATTTCATGTTGTTTTCAATATAATTCAGAAACCAGAACGCTAGGTCATAGTTGCCTACAACAAAATGCAAAAAAAAAAAAAAAAATAAAAAAATTTAAACCAAGGGAAAAAAGAGCCTGAAGTGGCTTTTGGAGATCTGTCAAAGTAATTATCGCAGCAGAATCACTATACAGTGAACTGGTATAACGGGTAAGTCTCAACCATGTACATTTTCCTTCAATCAAGTTTTAGAACCTCATCTTAACTGTGAAAGAGCAGCTGAGAATTAACTATTTATTACAAAAAATCTAACATAATTTTAAAAAAATAAAAACTATCATTATCTTTAGAAACTTAGAAGAAAATATATGGGTATTATCTCAGTTTCATTTTTCAGATTAAAGAACAGCTACCATATATTTTATTGGAGAGAGAAAGAGAGAAGAATAAATTTGGAGTAATTCTTTACAATTTAGAAAAGGAATGGAAGTAGAAAGGAAGGAAGGAAAGATTAAAAATGATAACCAAACAAATAAAAGGAAAGTAATCAACGAAATAAGAATATTTGGTAGGTCTTAGAAATATGAGTTTCTAGACTACAGTATCTCATTCTGAATACCTATTACAGTGAATGAAAACTTAGCCACACAAACACAATTATTATTACATTTTAGCAACAAATATAAAGATATGATCCTTAAAGTGTCCAGAAATGGAACCACATTCTGGTCACATCCAAAAGATAACAAATCATAATGATATCAGACTTCTCAACAGCAGTACTGAAAAACAAAAAGGAGTATAATTTAAGATTCAACGGGAAGATGATTTGCAATATAGAATTATTTTTTTAAACATTTTATTTATTTATTTGACAGAAAGAGACACAGCAAGAGAGGGAACACAAACAGGGGGAGTGGGAGAGGGAAAAGCAGGTTTCCCACTGAGCAGGGAGCCTGATGCCATGCTTGATCCCAGGACCCCAGGATCATGACCTGAGCCAAAGACAGATGCTTACTGACTGAGCCACCCAGGTGCCACAGAATATAGAATTCTATATCTAACTCTACTATCAGTTGGGAGTGCAATTGGAATAAATACATTTTAAGAAATAAAACAACTTAAGAACAACTTCTTATACACTTTCTCAAGGAAAAAAAAATAATATACTCAAGAAAATGAGCATTTAAACCAAGATATGGAAATGCAAGGACAGGGGAATCAAAGTGAATTTTCAAATGGATTCCCAGGATGGTGGCAAAGATAATTTAATAAAAGCTATGATGTAATCCAGATTGTAGCAGAGGACAGAAGGCTCAACAAGGGATGCCTTCCATATTTAGAAGGAGAAGAAAATAGGTGAAGGAGGAGGAACTAATAAACAGATTATTTGTTAAGTCCGAATATTTTGGAAAAAGATTTTCATTGTTAGAAGAGAGTTGTAATTATAGATTACCTGTAGGTTCACAGATAATCAAGGAAATTAAGTGTCTTTTCTTTTTAATTTCAGGAAAAATATTAGCATACAAATTCTTCTTTAATTAAAAATAGTATCAGTACAATGAAAGCAATGGAGGATAAGAATGTGCATGTTTTGCAAGTGGAGAAGATAAGACTAAATCCTCATCTTCCACAGTAGAAAGTCAACGAATAATATTTTTAAAAATAGGAAAAAGTGTAGATTAGTAGTATAAACATGTCTTTTAGGACTGTGGAAATAATATGTAAGAGTTGAAAATCTATATATATTGGGAAAAGAAATTATGAGTTATGAAGAGGACAGAGAAGGAGACTGCTCAACATCTTTTCCATTATAACCAAATTAAACAATCTGATTTTTTAAACCCTGTGAATATATAATTTTGATAAAAATGAATTTTTTTTTAAGATTTTTATTTATTTATTTGACAGACAGAGATCACGAGTAGGCAGAGAGGCAGGCAGAGAGAGAGGAGGAAGCAGGCTTCCCGCAGAGCAGAGAGCCTGACGTGGGGCTCGATCCCAGGACCCTGAGATCATGACCCAAGCTGAAGGCAGCGGCTTAATCCACTGAGCCACCCAGGCACCCCAAAAATGAAATAAATTTAAAACTAAACTGCAGATTATAATTTTTTTCTAAAGGACATTATGTTCATTTATTCATGGAGTGGTTACAAGTAACTCATTTTGTTGTTTTTATTCTTTTTGCTTTTTTGTATGTTTTTAAACAGTAGGCATTCCATTAACAAACTTAAATTTGTATATGTTTCTAACAGTATACTTGGTGCATAAAAGTATAATGTATATTATCCAATCCATTAATAAGAATCACATTTATACTTATAAAACCACCTCACACCAGTTAGGATGGCTAAAATGATGTACAACTCATGAAAAAACAGTTGTTGGTGAGGATGGGAATAAAAGGGAACCCTCTTACACTGTTGCTGTGAATGCAAACTGGTGCAGCCACTCTGGAAAACAGTATAGAAGTTCCCGCAAAAATAAAAAATAAAGCTACCCTATGACTCAGCAGTTGCACTACTAAGTATTTATCTAAAGGATGCAAACATAGTGATTCAAAAGGCACATGCACCCCGGTTTTTATAGCAGAAATGTCCACAATAGCTAAAATATAGAAACAGCCTGGGTGTCTGTCTACAGATGAATTGATAAGGAAGAATCACACACACACACACACACACACACACACACACACACACACATGCACACGCACATGCACACGCGCACAAACACTGAAATATTGCTGAGCCATCAAAAAGAATGGGATTTTGTCATTTGCAATGATGTGGATGGAACTAGAGACTATTATGCTAAGCTAAATAAGTCAGAGAAAGACAAATACTATATGATTTCACTCATATGTGGAATTTAAGAAACAAAACAGATGAACACAGGAGAAGGGAAGGAAACAAAATAAGATGAAAATAGAGGAGGCAAACCATAAGAAACTCTTAACTCTAGGAAACAAACTGAGGGTTGCTGGAGGGGAGGTTGGTGGAGAGCAAGGCAAACTTGGGTGATGGGCATTAAGGAGGGTACTTGATGAAATGAGCACTGGGTGTTATATGGAACTGATGAATCACCAAATTCTACTTCTGAAACTAATAAAAATAATAAATAAAATAAAACAAAATCAATTAAAAACCTCTCCCAGATATACTACTTCAGTGCCATGGTCTTGTTTTAGGCCTTCAGCATCTCACTGATGTAACCAGATAAGCCCTTGAGTGGTCTTCTTGCTTTCATATTTTGCGAGTTTTCTTTTTTTTTAAGATTTTATTTATTTATTTGTCAGATAGAGAGCACAGGAGTGAACAGAGGCAGACAGAGTGGCAGGCAGAGGCAGAGGGAGAAGCAGGCTCACTGCTGAGCAAGGAGCCCGATGTGGGACTCGATCCCAGGACGCTGGGATCATGACCTGAGCTAAAGGCAGCCGCTTAACCAACTGAGCCACCCAGGCATCCCTA